>LZPO01076789.1:16726-32068 GCA_001675575.1 Neotoma lepida
CTTAACAGCTGATGGAGATCTCATACCCCACACATCTTCAGAATGGNACCTTGAACTTATGCTGCCTTCCACTGGCTATCTAGTCTTTTGCTCATCCTCACAACAGGCACAGGGAACTTCCACTTTCATGGCAGTGACCTCAACACCATCCACACATGAGGGAGGGTCTCTGGCTGATGCCTCTCCTGTAGTGGGTGCTGTGGACACCTTTTGTTCTGCACCCGGTTCCCTTTGGCCTTTACAGTTCACCCAGGGGCCTCTAAAACTGTCCATACCTGCAGACTGGAGCTTTAAAACTATCCTTTCCTATGCAGAGGACTCAATCCAGTCTCCTTCTAGCACTCTAGGGCCAATACTTTACAATGCTAAGGAGAGGAGAACCAAGCAGGTATCCCCTGGGCAAGGAGGCCTGAAAAGCCCTTCCCCAGAACATCATGGCTTCCATCAGCCCTGTCCAATCCCGGAGGATCCTGGCCCCACATTCCCTGGGCAAGGACACCTCACACCTGACATCTCAGGTGAATGGGCCTTTGAACTTACTCTTCCCTCCTTGGGGTCCCTCCAACTTCCCATGACTGCGGAAAAGTTGCCTGAATCTTCTGAACCTGGGGATGGGGATGTGGCTCTCTCCTACTATGGAGGAGGGACAATGGACTACTCACAGGGTGACCTGGCATCTCAAGGGCAGGAGAGACTTACAGGAGCAGTTATTGACTCACACACACACATCTCCAAGTAGAAGGGGAGACTTTTTCACATACAGCAGGGGACATCGGGCCCTCTTCTTCTGGGAAGGTCTCTCTGTTACCTCACTGCTCCTCTGTGGCAGGGGCCTTGGGAAGGGTCACAGCTACTCACAGGTCTCAAGATACTTCCACTCCTTTTCCACTGGATAGTGGAGATTGCACAGCTACACAGTGGGTACCGGGTGCTCATCCAGCTAACCAGGGCCCTTCTTTAAGCCTGCCATCTGACCAAGGGGCTCTGCCTAAGGTTCCGTGCAGCCCTGAGGCTTCAGGCACATTCACGTGGGCACAAGACCCCATGGGGTGTGCAGTTGCCCTAAAGAGGACAAGACACACTCCACATCACCCAAAGGCATCCCTGGGCCCTGCTTATATACACTAGCAGCAAAGGGTCCTGACACACTGGCCCAAAAGAGCCTGGACAACATCCCATTTGGCCTAGGGGATGGATCCCTTTCTTCTTCTGCTCCAGGGTCCCTGGGACCTCTACAATTCCCACAAGGGCCCCCTAAACTGTCAATTCTTGCAGACTGGACATTCACAGGTATGTCCTCCCAGGAAGCTGAGTTCAAATGGTCTCCTTCTAGCAGAGATGGGTTCATCTTCAGTGAAAAGTAGACTGAAGCAGGCTCCTTCAGAACTAGGAAGCCAAATCACACCACCTACAGGTCACCATGCCTCAGACCAGCAAACCTCTGACCCATAGGGCCCCAGCTCTGGGTCACTGGCCCAGGGAGGGTTCACACCTGATCCATCTGAAAAATTGGACCTTAACCCTCTTGTACCTCCCTTGGGGTCGCTAGACCTTCCCTCATTCTCAGAACAGGAACATGAATTCTCCACTTATATTTGAGAGTATCTGTTGTCATCCACCAAAGAGGGAGTTTTTCTTGACAATATTGTGTCTACATGACTGGCTGTAAATCCTTGGTTCTGTAAATTCTGACATCTTTGTCCTTTGCCTTTTCCCCAGGGGCTTCTGACTCTATCCATTACTGCTTCATGAACTTTCAGGAATGTTCATGTCTAGGCAAGTTGGCTCACAAAACCTCCCTCTAGCAAAGTTGGAAACAAATATTCATTATTTGTGAAAGGTAGACTGAAAAATGCACCTTCAGATCAAAGAGGCCAAAGTACACCAATCTAGGTCAGCATGGCTCATGTCAGCCAACCTCTATGCCTCAGGCTCCAGATCTGGCTCATAGGCCCTAGGAGGGATGAAGTCTGATAAAAGTTACAAATTAGACCTTGACTTTATTGTACTTTTCTTGGGGTCTCTAGACCTTACATCATCCTCAGACCAGACACAGGCAACTTCCAACTATATCAGAAATGCCCTAGCACAATCCACACATGAGGGAGAAGTTCTGGAGAATGCCACAATTACACTGCACACTGTGGAGCCTTCTTCCTCTGCAACTGTGTCTCAGAACTTTGCAGTTCACACATGAACCACTGACACTCTCCATACCTGTAGACTTAACTTTTACATTTATGCCCTCCCAGACACAAAAATCTAACATCTTCTTCCTCTAGTAATGAGGGCCCCATATGTTTTTCCTCTATGAAAGCACATTCAAAAATTCAGCCTCAGCACAACCAGGCCTCCTTACATCACCTTCAGATCACTGTGGCTTAGACCAGCAAACCTTTGACCTACAGGATCCAAATTCTCCCTTAACAGCCATGGGAGGCCTCATACACAGCTCATCTCACAAATGGGAAAATGACCTTACTCTGACTTTCCTTGGGCCTCTAGAACTTCCCTCATCTTCAGCAAAGTTTCAGGGAACTTCAATCTATACAGGAGGCACCCTGTTATCATCCACACATGAGGGAGGAACTCCAGCCAATTCCTCCTTTACCTGGGATCTTATTGATCCTTGTTCCTTCCACGCTTTACTCTTGGGTTTTTGCACTTCCCACAAGGGCCTCCAACACTCTCCATTCCTGCAGACTGGACTTTCACACCTATGCCCTCCCAGCCAGCTGAATTCCCACAGTCTCCCTCTAGTAAAGGCATTCACATAAGTTGCTACTCTAAAAAAAGCAGATTGAATCAGATGCCCACAGCACAACGAGACCTTAGTACATCCCCAACTGATCACCATGACATAGGCCAGAAATCCTATTAACCACAGACCCAGAACTCTCTCTCAACAGCCCAGGGAGGCCTCACATCTGACATATCTGATGAATGTGACCGTGACCTTAATCTACCTTGCTTTGGGACTCTAATATATCGCTCATCTTTTGGCATAAACACAGGAAATGTCCACCTATATGGGATGGGCCCTAACACCATCCACGGAAGATAATACCACATCTACATTGGTGACTGTGTACCCTTGTTTCTCTGTACCAAGTACTCTTGTTCCTTTGCAGTTCCTACAAGGGCCTCTGAATCTGCCAATACCTACAGACTAGACATTCACACCAATGTCCTCTCTTTCAGTTGAGCTCACACAGTCTCCCTCTAGCTGATATTTTTATCTTCTGTGAAAAACAGACTGAAGAAAAGGCACCCTCAGCTCAAGGATGCCTATGAACACCACCTAAGCATCATCATGGATCATTCTAGGAAACCTCTGACCTACAGGATGCCAGCTCTGCCTCATTGGCCCATTGAGGGCTCAATCCTTTTCATCTGATGAATAGACATTGACCATACTGTATTTTAATTCAAGTCTCTAGAAATTTGATAATTAGACTGTCATAGTGAATTTCAGCTATCTGGGAGGGGCCTTGCATCATCCACACAAAAGGGAGGGCCTCTCCACAACACTACATCTACACAGTTGTCAAGGGATTCCTGTTTTTCTTCACCCAGGACTCTTGGACCTTTGCAGTTCCAATAAGGACCTCTGACATGGTTCATACATGTAGACTGGACTCTCACACCTATGCTTTGCAAGGCATGTGAGTTCAGCCCATCTCCCTCTAGCAAAGGCGTCCCCATATATGTCTCCTTTAGGAAAGAGTGACAGAAGCAGGTGCCCAGAGCACATGGAGGGTTTCCTGCTTCACAATCAGTTTACCATGGCTTAGGCCTGCAAACCTGTGACCCAGAGGGCCCTAACTCTGCCTTATTTACCCATGGAGATCTCACTCCTAGCCACTAGTTTTGCTATGGTTCTCTAGACCATGTAGGAAGGAATTCCTTGCCCTTTCCTGATACCCTTTGTGCAAGGAGGCTTCACATCATCTACTTCAATCAAAACAGCTTCATTCTGCAATGTCATGTCCTACAATCCCTCTACTGTCTTTTATCTGTCCAAAGGTTCCTCACACCCACAGCTCTGAGATCTTGGACCTTAAATTTACTTTTTTCTTTGGATCCTTTGCACTCCCTTTTCTGAAAAAAAATGTCCCTGAAACTTCTATACCCAATACAGGATTCTCTTATGTAATTATTCTCTTGGTGAATAATTCCTCATGAATAATTCCTCAGGAGATACTATTAATGTGATCTGAGGGCTAAGAAATTTTTATACTGCCCATACCTATGTAATGCAATTTTAATCATATACTGTCTTATGCATTGTGCCTGACAAATTCTCAATATTTTAATATGTTATGTATATTTATCCTCACATGAAAAGCAGTTTGTCATGTTCTCCTGGACAANAATGTGCTTGAGCACATCATCAACCAACCAAAATGTTATAGACCATAACTTCTTATAGGAGTATGGAGGACTTTTGCTATATTCCTAAAGAACTTCTCTACACGTCCCCATCTTCCTCTGTTCTTGTAGAATTTTTAGTTTGCCGTTCATTAGTATGAATCTTTTTATATCTGGTCCAGTCTTTAAGATCCCTACCATTATTTCTCAGTCAATATTGGAACAATCCACAACTTTGCCTTCAAATCTAGGGACTGTTATTTTGTTGCAATATGTTCTTTTCTTTTTTTTTCCCATTGGATCTTTGAAATAGTCACTACAAAGCCTATGGTTCCTGGGAAAGTTTACATATGCAGATAGGTTTTACTTATGCATGTCCTTTTCCAAATAATCTCTAGGGCTTTTCCCATCTAATCATTTGTCTGTGGGACAGTCTCTTCTTTCTAACCAGTTTCTTGGCCTGTCTACCACTGCACTAATACCTATGAAATCATTTTCATTTGTTTACTGGCCTAATTTAACTTACAATAATATCTTAGTCATTCTAAGAGATGATGAAGAGATGTCATGGCCATGGAAACTCTTATTATGAAAATATTTAGTTGAAGTGGCTCTTATTGATTTTTAGCTCCCATGCAGGTGTGTTAGAATGATCTTTTCTTTCCCAGAACCTTCTGTTTTCTAATCTTATATGGAAACCCTAGAACTTTACACTCTACACAAAGGTGTCTGGAGCTTTCATTTGACATATTCCTGTATTGCTTAGGATGGTGCTTTCCTGCCAAAGGCTCTCTGACATGTTTAGAATTTGACCAAGAAAGTTTAGGATATTTTCTTCCTGCTCAGTGAACTGTGAAAAATTTGCAACTGCCTCTGGAACTTTCTGTAGAATCATTGCTGTTTGGAACTTAGGATCTTGGACTGTTCCTCTCTTTACAAAAGACTCCAAACTTTTTATTTCCTAACCAGGCTTTTTGGAAATATTCCACCTCCACCCAAGGCACTACGATATTTTTCATTAGGTATAAGAATTCTGGGATGTTTCACCTTTGTATAATTGATTCTATGCATTTTTACACGTGGTAAATTGCACTGTAATATTCTGTCTGCCCCAGGTGTTCTATGTCCCATGATATTTGGCCCAAGGGGTTTGTACTTGTTCTGTCAGTAAAAAAGATTATTAAATAATCACTATCTATCCTTGGTTCTCTGGGATTGTTCAAACCTTCCCAAAGGCCTCTTAGACCTTTGACATATTATCATGTGTTTGTTTGACCTGTTCTGTTGTCCAGTGGAGATCAGGAATATCATTTTTCTGCTCCAAAATTTACTTGATATATGCCAATTACTCAAGATTCTCAGGAAAATAAAATATTCATCCAGGTGGACATAGACATTTCTTCATCTCCTTAAAGGGGATTAGGATATTTACCATCTGTGCTGGGTGATATGATGTCTTAACTTGGGGTTTTATTGCTGTGAACAGATGCCATGGCATTGGAACTCTTATAAGGGAAATATGTAATTGGAGTGCTTCTTACATTTTTAGAGGTTCAGTCCATTGTCATCATGATGGGGATCATGGCATCTTGCAGGCAGATCTTGTGCAAGGGCGGAAAGTACTACATCTTGCAGGCAACAAGACATTTCCTGAGTGATACACTGAGGGAAACTTGAACAAAAGAGACCTCAGAGCCTGACTCTACCATGACACAGTTCCTTTACTAGGGCCACAGGTTCTAACAGTGCAACTCCCTTTGGGGGTTATCTTCTTTCAAATCACCACATGTGGCAATTGGCATATCTCCCCAGAGGTCTGTAGTACATCTGGTATCTAGCAAGGGACTACTCAATCTTCATAATCTAAGAATGATTTCATAATACATTTGATATCTACCTGTGGTATTCTAGGATGTGAGCATGTTCCCTGGGCACCCAGAATATTCCATATCTGTCCAGGAAAGTTTAGGATCTTTGCCTTATATTCCATGTGTTTAGAAACTTTGACCATATCCCCCAAGGATTCTAAGAATATTATCACATGTCCCACAAGCTCAGGGACTTTAAACATTACCTGAGATAATTTGGTTCTTTCCAAATCTTTCCATTTCACTCACTCAAAAGATGTACCCATCTCTGCAGAAGAATTTTGAAATTCTGAAATTTCTAAACATGCTTTATTATTGTCTCCATCTTACTAAGGGACTCTGTGTGTTAATCTGCTTCTCAAGGATCAGTGGGACATTCTGTGTTAAGGATAATGTTTGTGACTGCCCACTGCTGCTCAAGATGTCTTAGCTTTATCTTATATCACTTGAATGCCTCAGACATTCCTCCATACCAAATATGTCCCAGACACTTTGATTTTATCTAGATATTGAGATTTGCCCGTTCAATTCAATGGAATTTCAATAATTCCCATGAGAAACAAAGGGTTTCAAAACTTCTTCTCAAGACCTTCTCCAATGGAATCTCAGGCCTCCCACATGTACCCAAATGGGTTTTAGGCATCTATTCCTATAAAAGATGAATGCAGACTCTTCAAATAAGGACATGGTTGTTGAGTTTTGGCTAAAGTGGATTAATACATGCACTGTTTCAAGAAGTGTGTCTCACATATTTCCCTGTTATCAAGATAGACTCATAAACATCCTCATAAAACATGAATTTTAGGTGAGTAGTCTTCCCCCTCATAGCAAAGACTGACATCATCACATTTATAAATGGGGGACCTGTATGTGATGATTTTCTCACAAGATGTCAGAGATTTTTGCATAGTAAAATGAGGAACTGAGATCCTACTTTTAAAACATGGAATAATGTCCTCACCTCTGTACTCAAATTAGATTCATATCATTGCAATCTGACTGAAGCACCCTCAGAAATTTTCATTTTTCGATAAGGCACTTCAGTCATGTCAAATCTCTTTATGCATGTTATTGGCAGCCTTGAATTGCCCAGAATTGCCTCTACTAAGAAGTAGAGCCTCAGACATACTGCCTGTTTCCAAGATGAATTCATATAAACCACTCTGAGTGAGTGGTCAAGACTTGAATGTAGGATCCTCAGAACCATCCCTTTTGTCTATAAATGGAAGAACACCTCCCAATCTGATCAAACTTTTCTCCCAATGAGCTTTTCTGAAGAGGAGAACTTGAGACATACTCTTTCTTCCTAAGGTGCCTTCACATCTTCCTTTTCCAAAACATCCTTCATATTTTTTAACTCTTATTAAATGGCCCCATGAGAACAAAGGAATTTTACAACTCATCCTCCTGAAAAGCATATCTGTACCTCGTCCACAAATACAGACATAATTTTAAGTACACTTCTTCAATTGCAATCTTTCTCAGACAAAACAAATGGCTGGAAGTAGCCTGAGACATGTGACATAAAAACAGGCACACTTAGATCTTCTGCAATGTCTCAAAGAGATGCTAGATCCATTAATCCAGAAAAATATTACTTCCCACATTCTCCTGGTGTATCAGGGGACACTGACCTGATAAACTTGAATTATGTGTTTTGAGATGTTCCCAAGTGATAAATGGTACATATTACCCTCCCACTCTCAAGAATTAGGAGACTTCAGACACCTTCATGTGGTACATAAGGGCCAGATTTTTCTCCTTCAGAAGGAGATAACAAAACAGAATACTCATGAATCAATAGGCTCTGAGGCATAATCCTTTAGAACTAAAGGCCTAAGATGTACACAAAGATATATAATCTGTCATAAGCAGACACCTCAGATGTTCAACCCCAGCAAAAGATGTTTTAGATAAACCTAAACCAGTACCAAGACACTTCCCAACTTCTAATTACTGCAGCAGTCCACTAAGAAATGGACACTGAGAACCAAGGGCTTTTGAACTTCTCTAAAAGATCAACATGCAACCAGACATACATTTCTATATTCTGGGGATCTTGGAACTTCCCCAGTGACCTAAATGGGCCACAGATATACACACAAATGTAGCATTGGGTTTTCAACATTTGCATTGTTCCCGGGAGGCAAAAGACACCTAAACAAACCAGGGTAATCAGAGATCTATCCATTCTAGAAAAAGAAAGGTTGAGATATTCTCCTTTTTTGCAAGAGGCCTCAGAACTTCATATTAAGTAGAACACAGATTTGTATATTCTCCTCCAAACAAGTACACCTCAGAACACTCTCTTTTATCAATTGCAACTAAGAAATTTCTGCTCTCATCAGACGAATCAAGCCATACACCTGCTTGCCAAGAGAACTACAGAATCATGCTCTCTCACTTTTGGGGGCAAGAAGAAATGAAACCTACCCCCAAGGTTCTTAATCTTTCCCTTTCAGTGAAAAGAGGAACAAAGGTAAGGCCTAAACAAAAATTCATTAAAACTAACCTATTAACAAAGGGAGACTTAGANCTTTCTCATATGTAGAAGTGAGCTAATTTTTGCTATCTAAATCAGTAACAGACTTTCATGATTGGCCTAAGAGTGGCATGCAGAAACTCCATATTCAATAAGGAGGATTCAGNCATTCATTATCTATACTATGTGTGTGAGAGACAATCTCCTATCAAAAAAAAGGTTACAGAGCTTAGTATGTGGAGTCTTAGGTGTTTCTATAATGCTAAATGGTGAATGAGACTAACGCCCATTACTAACAAAGAAAGAATTTCTTATTTCCTTTCATTTTCTACTCAGGTCTACCCCACTTCCAAAGAAAATTAACAGACCTTCTCCCTCTGTGCTGACTGATCTATAAATCCACCTTTGTCTACAGGAACTTTGGGGAACCCTAATTTGAAGTTCCATTACAAGAATGTCGGAGAGCTAGTTTGGAAATAAGGACATTTACTGAAAAGTTTTTGCCAGAATTGGAAGTCTATGTGCTTCATTGTACATCTTTCAAGTTATTTATAAGCTTGAGAAGCCAGACCCAGGAACTGATATTCAAATTGTGAGAAGAATGTGAAGATTTCTCTCTTGCCTCCAGTGGAGTTCCAAGAGACATGGGTTTTTCTAGATTTCAAAGAGGAATTCAAATACAACAAGAGATTTTGCAGATCTTGCTCTTCTATACAGGGTAAAGTGGGACATTCATTCTCATAACTACACATTTGGCAACATTCTCCTCTCCCAAATTTTGTCTGAGATATATGACACTCTGAATATCAAGTGTTAGAACTTCTGCTGTTGACACAAGGAACTCCCATATCTCCCTTTTCTGAGAATGGGCCCATAGATTTGTCTATTTACTGAGAAAGATTGTCCTACTCTAGTGATAGTTGCTAGAGACCAAAAAGAATCTAGGATGCACCTACCTCCTTCACTTCAGTCAGTGAAAACTGTGGTCTCACCATTGCTGCTCAGATATGTTAGGGGTAGCTGTACACAAATCTGAGAAGGCAATTTAGCTGGAAACAGACACCCAAGATGTTCAAGAATATAAGGACTGTTGACATATTTCTTGCAGATCCCAATAAAGATATGGATATTTCAAATCATGTGGAAGAGTTGGAATCTCATAAAGCTTTTATAGGACTATAGTAGACTGAACTATACAAGGTTTGAAAAAGTCTGCTGAAAGTGGCATCAGGTTTTCCCCATCTGGTCAAGGGAGTATAAATTCTAGCTTGTAAAATAGTGTGCCTAATATCACTTAGTGTCACCTCCCTCTCAGAAATCCCATCTATCTATGTTCCTGATTCTTCCGACTTGATTAAGGGAGCATCAGATATTCTTCCAAGGACTAAGAGTCTTCAGACCCCCAACCATAACATTATTTCATGGCTACTTCATAACTATAATATTGCAGATCTTCTGAGTTGTAATATAAATATCTGATATGGAGGATATTTTATATATGACCCACAGGGATCAGGGTTCACACTTTCAGAATAGCTGTTCTAGAATAAAGGAATATTGAATCTGATATTGCATTCCAGCATCATCCTATTCTGCATAAGATACACTGGATTCTTTATATTCTTCCTGATATATTCTTTGTATTCTCCCTTTTCTTATCTATTATGTCCAACATGCTTTCTCCTGGAGTAATGATGATCCCTTAGGCCTTTGCTTTATGGCTTTCTGACGTAGATCAGAAAGCAAGTAAAGATCTAATCTAGATCTTTGAGAGACTCTCTCTCTAAACAATATCCAATCTGGATAACCCAGAGCCCAATATTTGCAAACAGAGTCTAGAATTCATGTCATCTACCTTCAAGCCCATCACCAAAACTTGAGTGAATTCAATATTAATGCCTAGATCTGAGAGCAAAACACAAAAGAGATGAGGCCAGTAATGGTCATTCATGCTGTTACAAACAGCTTTGAATGCTAGCTAGCCTTCCACAGATTTAAGACAACTTACGGAAATACTAATATCTGAATGAATACTTCAAGAAGCTGATGAGCAATGATGGGATATTCCTCACTGATGATCTCTTTTAAGATAGGGAAGTATGACTCATTCCCTCCCGTCATTGACCAAGGGGATTTTGATATTCAATTTCATTCAAGAGTGCCTCATAGTTTTTCTTTCATAGAAGGTTTCAAGTACTCCATTCTTCCATTATTACCCCACTCCTTCCTTCTAGATAAGATGTCACACCCACCTATTTCTTAGAACAAAGTCTGTCTCTGACTTTGGTCCTTTGTGCCAAAGGTTTGATATTTCTATATTGTCTTATTTGACATTCGCATTTATCCATTCTTGTAATTGGGTTTAAATCAGTTTCCTACTTAGTAACCAGGACTAAGAAGAAGGCAGCCTTATACTCTTCTCTGTAGGAAAAAAATTGGATGCTTCCAGACTGCACAATGGGTTAGGGAATTTATTATTTACCTCTAGCAAATAAGAGAGCTTCAGACAGTCTATATTTCCTTTGGGAGTTTTGGGCATAATTCTCTGATAACTAAAAACTCCAAAGTGTTCTTTATGGTCATGGGGGTATCTCAGATACTCATCTTTTTAACAACACTTCATTCCTACCCCTCTGATCTCTTTAGCTGTCCTTGCTGTATATGGTGACTTACCATTGCATGTGAGCCTCCCCAGCTGAACAAGTTAGCCATTTCAACTTCTGCTACAAATGGGACCACAGAACACCGTGGTCTATGGGTAGATAATATTGCGTCTAAAAGAGAATTGTATTTATCTGCCTAGAAGTTAGTAAATGTATGTGAAAATTTTCTGTTTTATCTGTAGAGCTAAACAAAGTCTTGTGGAAGCGTCATTGCTCAGAAGAGCAACATCCTTCTACAAGAAAATCCTGATTTCTTCCTGGACTCCCAAAGGTTTCATTCATGCTATGCATATCTGTAACTGGGAGGCATAATGAGAAGTTAATGAGGCAGAGCCCAAATCTTCTCCCACTAACCAAGGTAACCTAGGGCTTTCTCTTGCTTCCAAGGGTGAATTGGATCTCCACATTCTGAAAAATGTTGCTAAGGTCTTTCTTCATCTGAATAAAGAGATTCAGAAATATTCACTTGCCCAAGCTAGTCTTATAACTTTCTACTTTGAAAAAGGAGAACTTTTTGCAGAACTCCCTCTACAAGAGTTGCCACACATTCCTTTTTGAAATAAGCCATCTTCCACCTATATGTGGGTCAGAGGGAGGCTCAGGTCTGTCCCTCCTTTACAATGTGATATTAAACATTATCTGTCTATACAAGAGAAATTTAAACTCTTTTTTGTCAAAACATAACACACATTTTCGTTATGCACAAGATGATATTAGATATTCTTCTTTGGCTAATATGACCTTGCCTTATTTTCCTAGTGATCTTTATATATCCATCATGAATCTCCATGTATGTGACTCTACCAAAAAGCCTTAAACATTCATTCTCTGTGCTAGGGTAGATATTGGAAACACCCACTTTTTAGTATTTTACATCATAACTAGGCTGGTATGATATTCAAGATCCTGGTACTCATATAAGATTCCTTAAAGTTAATAACCAAATACAGTGAGAATCCACACTTCATTCTACTCCATGTAGCTGAACTTAAGCTTAACAAGTTTACACAGAGAGCAACTTTTGACCTGCCTCTTAGAAAAATGGTTAGATGTATATCAGATTTACTATGGAATCTGTAAAAATAAGACTATTCCACATTGTGGTGAAAAGTTGGAAAGAGAATGGGTGAAGTGATGTGGTTGGCCAAGGGTATGGTGAGGCAAATAGCACCCTTTTTCTACACGTTGTACACTATGGCTTAGGACATTTTCTCACTCTCCAAGATGGTCTAGGACTTTGCTTTGCTCTACTGTGTCTGAGACTTTTCTGTTTTGAAGAATTTTTCAAGACTCTTTTATGTCCACTATACTGCAGTTCACACCTATGTCCTCAGACCCATGAGAGAAGACTCAGACATTCTTTCTATGGAAACTCATGTCCTATTTCCAATTCTCACCACTGGAATCCACTCTAGTTAGAGTCACAGTATTCAATAGTAGTGATCTTATTGCGGAATTCAGGCCACTTCCATATATCCAGTCACAAGAAATTTTGCAGTTTCCATTCCTACACAGATCTAGGTGGCTGAACACAACACTAAGCAGGCAGGGTGGCTGCCACAGGAATTCTTGTTGTTCATAAACACTAAAATTNCTACCTGTTGTCTTGAAAATTTCACTAACGGTATGGATATCCTAATCCAGGAAGAACTGGTAGATGAAGAAGCAATGCTTGGACCATTCTCTACAGCAAACTGCACAGGAAGAAATTCAATTATTGTCTAAATTGATATAAAATTTTCCTTCATGGCCAAAAGGTACATCCTTCACCTATGCCCAATATAGTTGCTATTTTCTACATATTCCTGTGCCTCAGGTTTCTGCTATTTAATTTTTTTTCACTATATGCTGCTTTGATGAAGGGACAAACCAGAGCTTTCCACCTAGGCCAGAACACCATTCAGTTCTTTTTCACTTGACTATCCTGGTCATACATTTTTACTTTCAATAAAGCAGATGTCATAATTTCTTCTTTTTATAAAATAGCCCTGAGACCTTTGTCTTCTTATTTTATGGGACCCATTATTTCTCTATAAGCACAATGTTGGCCTTCATACACTCTTCCAATAAAGAGTCTCAGAAAATCACGCTCTACAAATTTGGGGCCTTAAAATCTAACTCCTCCAAACAAGTGCTGTTCCTACCCTTCTTCCAAGTTTTCTGACACATGTTCCTTAGATGAAGCAAGCTTGCATAACAAGGTAGATCCCATATTTTCATGTTCTTCATGAGGGCACTTTAGACCTGCTCCCTCTGACTAAGAGGTCTCAAACCTGTCCCTCTAACATACATGAACTGAGAGGTCTCTCTAAATGCCAGCACCTTGTCAGAATAATTCTGAGACTGGTGCCATACCTGCAATGGACATACGGAGCAAGTGTCTATTCTAAACTTTTATGTTGAGTAGGAATCTGATGGTGTTTCTTGGACTTCCTCTACTTCATAAGGTACCCTGACAAATTTCCATTCTGCCAAAAGGCATCCAGAACCTTTCCTATATTTCCCAATTCTCATTCTATTATTTCTTTCTGAAGAATATAGATGTACATGATTATGTTAAGTCCAAGAGTACCTCTGTCATTCTTGTAACCAGGCAGGCCTGATTTATAACTCTACCCACCGAAGGATAAGAAATTTCCTTTCTGCACAATAGGTCTGTAAATATCTCACAAAAGAGGCTGAGGGATTTCCAAATCAGACCATGGAGATTTGACATCATCTCCATATGTATATGAAGACTTTGAATATTGCAATTTTATCCAAAGGCATCACAAATACCTCTTGGGACCAGAAAATCACTGGATGTAGATTTTCTCCAAAGTAATCAAAGAATATTCTCCATTCACCCCAGGACTTCCAACTATCTTCCCATATGGATAACTTAAGTAAGCATTTCCCTTCTTCTAAAATTAATATCAGATCTGCATGGTTTCCTAAGAAGTCAACAGTCCTCTCTACTGCACAATGTAATTTCACATATTTTATGTATTCATCTGTGGGCAATAGACTTACCAAATTTATTCTACAAGGTCTCATATTTTCCTATTTTAATCTAAGGGACACTATCCTGCTTATTTTAATACTGAATGATCTTCAGGTAAGACTATTATGACAAATTCAGCTCTTACATATTATCATCTGATTAAGAGTCATCAGCCTGCATCCCCTGAAGGAGAGGTAATATGTCATTCCTTTCACCTCAGTAGATCCCCAGATCACTGTAGCTTAATTTATCAGAGACCAGGATTATCAAGTAGAGGGTAGAACCAAATTTCACTGCCTTATTCTGAAAAAAAAATAATGTGGATCCCATAATTAATACCTACATCTAAGCAGCTGAATATAAACTTGAGGAAGTGATCCATCTGAAAATGCCATCTGTGAATTTTTCCTGTGTTCTATGTGGGCATGAAACATTACTGAATTCTATAGAAATTCTTAAACACTTTCCTCTTTGTATTTTGGGTCCCAAAACCTCCCTCTCTGCAGTTGAGACATATTGAACCTCTACATATGTACATCCTCCTATGATTGGTGTCTCAAAGAAACATCTTCTGTCTAATGGGTCCTCAGATCACATCCTTTGCCTAAGAATTTTTAGACCTATTTCTTTAGAAAAGTCTTCACCCCACATTCTCTGTCCAAGATGACCCGTGTTTTCTTCTCATCAAGGATATGTCACATCTTTCTATCAGTCTGATGTCATCAAAGGAGATTGAGTTATTCCACTTCTCATCAAGAAAACATTGATCTTCTGTAATTTCTGGCACCAGAACCCAATAGTATCACCTAGTGTCTGAAAACCAAATCCTCATCTTTCAATCAAGTTTTCTGATATGGAGTAAGCCCATCATTTTGCACTCAGAACTGAGTATCCAAACAGAACATTAAAGAGATGACTACACCATGGACAACACCACCATCAAGAATGGTGTTCAGATTGCTGCCTGACTTCCTG
>LZPO01076790.1:0-34370 GCA_001675575.1 Neotoma lepida
GCATCTGTGGAGGTTGGAGGACAACTTCTGGTGTCAGTCCTTGCCCTTCATATTATTTGAGACAGGATATTTTCCCCTCCCATATATAGTGGGCTAGCATAGAAGGTTTTAGAGATTATCTTGCCTCTGCCTTCTCTCTACCTGTAGGAGTGGTGGGATTACAAACACGTGGCCTGCTATACCTAGTTTTACATGGGTCTGGGTGATATGAACTTAGGTATTCGCATTGCACAGCAAGTACTTTACTACTGAAACAACTCCTCAGCTCTACCATGTCTCTTCTGTCAACTCTTTTTCTCACTCTTATCCTCTTATTATTTCTTCTCTATTGTTACTTAGATTCTCTGCGCTACTTTGGACTACCTAAAACTCCCCAGGTTGTATCAGTATCCTCACCATCAGTCCATTCTTCACCAGGGAAAAACAATGTTTTGGAAACTCAAGCCTGACCAAGTATTTTCCTTGTTGGATGATTTTATGAGTACAACATTTTATCTATAGTATTCAGTCCCCAGGGTTATCAAATTTAAACCATGATCAACTAGACTGCAACCTAAATCATGGATTACTGAGACTCACTCTGTGATTCAGTCTAGGATAGGGCCTGCAAATCTGCATTCCTAGCAAGTTCCCAGGTTGTACAATCCTGTAAGAAAAATGATCAAGGCTGTTTTCTCCTTGTATCAGCATATACTATTTCAAATAAATTCTCCAGAATAAATTTTCAAGACAGGATTTCTCAGTATAGCCTTGGCTATTCTAGAACTTGCTCTGTAGACCAGGCTGGTCTCAAACTCATAGATACTGCCTGCCTCTGCCTCCTAGGTACTGGAATTAAAGGTGTGAACCACCACTGCCCAGTAATTTTTGTGTGAGGGTAGTGGAAGAGTGAAAAAGGAGTGAGGTCTGTTTTGGTACAAAGAATTTGGTCTGAATTCAGTTTCACTCCATATCCAGTATGGTTGGAAGTACCATTTAAAGCCTTGCATTTGTCCGCTGGTTTCAGCATCTCACCAGAGGATTATACAAAGCTTATTTTTCAAAGTTGTCTTCATCAACCATTATTATGGATATAATTTAGCACGCCTGGCTGAGTCAAGAGTGATACATCTAAGAGACTTGTCTAGGCTTCAACTTCCATCTTCCTTAGACCTTTTCTTTCCTAGATGGTAGGACCAACCAAAAGACTGTTCATTTTAAACTCCAGATAAATATTTCCCTTTACAGGAAACATTTTTCCCCAGGACACTTCAGATCCTTTGTCCATCCACTTTCCCTCTCCATTTCTATTTTTCCATTTTTCCGATTTTGGGTCCAGCCACCTGATGAGGGCAAAATGTTTTCCCTACCAATTAGTATAGCAGACAATGCATCACTATGCCTTCTTGATTTGAACAGAGAAATCACTGTTTCTGCAGGCAACCAGGATAGAGTTACTGAGTTACAACCCTGTATGGCTACCACAAGGGAGCTAGACTGTACTGAGAAAATATATCTGTATGTGTGGGTAGGTTGGAATGTTTGAGAAAGGAGAGTATGGTCAGCATCAATAGATGTGTGTTGTGAATAATAATAAGTATATTCACATCCCTAACATACTTCAAAATCTCTGGCTAAAGATTTGCTTTCTGAGCTCTCCCTGAATTAATGTACTATTTTGCACACAAAGGATGCCGAGTCAGAGCTTCCTCACTAGTAGGAGGATAAGTCTTTATTGTCTAAGGCATTGAAGTCCTGCTTTGTATTTGTTCAGCAAAAAAACCTAAAAGCAATTGTCAAGATTATTTTAGAAGCCTCTTGTCTAAAATACACAGGCAGTTGTCAATTTTAAAATAAATAAATTAATACTTGAAGTTTTCTCTTTGAGGTAGAGAATTTGAAAAGGTAATTGGACAAATATCAGAACATTCTAGGTGGATGGGTCAGAGTATAATGTGGCCTCAAATGAAAAGATATCATGGATTTTGAAACATCAGCTGTAGTCAGTAAACAACTGATAGTAAAATCCATTCAAAGTGCCTTCAATTCAATAAAACCAATCTGGTTAATGTGTGTTTATAACTTCAATGCTCTGCTAAGTTCTTGTTAATTGAACAGGGAATTTCTTTATAAATTTTCATTTTAATTAGTATTGGTGTGCATGTGCGTGTGTGTATGTATGTATGTGTGTGTGTGTGTGTGTGTGTATACTTACTTACCTCCATTGAGTCCAAACTATAAAATGATTTAAATAAGCCAAGAGACATTGTGGTGCATTTCACATGATACCTATAAGTCTGACTTGTATGACTAATTTTGATATTGTCATCTAGGATGTTCACAATCTTTTATAATCATGTGAACCTTGAACTTGAGATCTTGAGATAATTAGTCCCTGAAGGAATACAAACCAGAGTAGACCCACAATCTCTAAGAAGTAGTGAGAAGGTGTACTTCCCAGACTCAGTGATATGTAGGTGGAGAAAAACATGAAGTCAAATAAAGTACTCAGGACTTATTTTAAAAAAAAAAAGCCTGTTTTAACAATGTAGCCAAAATGAGCTGTCAAAAGTCAAAATTATGCCAAAATTCTGCTTTCCCTACCTCTAAATAAGCCTGGCTGTCTTCACCAGAGGACCAAATATCACTGATGGAGAACTGCAGCATACTTAGTCCTCATCTGCTGTGCTGTGTCTTACCTACAATTTGCTTCCTCGGTGTGGGCGTCTCGTACTCATCAGTCTTTGCTATTTTCAGAATAGACAAGATGTTCTTTGGCCTCCAATAGACATGGAATTGAATAATGCTTCATTTATTTATAAGACTCTGTACCAGATTCAGGGAACAGAGTGAGAAGAAATATCTTTTCCTGCTCCCAAAGATGATTCTGTCTGAAAAACACATAACAGAAAACAGTAGACGATTTATAAAGCAATGCTTGTTGGTTGTAATTTGACAAACTGAGGCTTTTCTTTGACTACTCTTGTTTACCTTCTTTTAAGTTGTCTTGACGAATGCAAATTCTCCAAGTTGTCTTTCCATGAGAAAGTGTGCTGTAAGCACAGGAGGTAATTTTATTATCTTGGTTTGGTTTCTATTTATATTAAGATAAATGATGAGTTTGTTATAGTTCAAGTTTGGAAAGTTTAGAGGTGAGGGATAATTAGCTGAGTCTTCCAGCCTCTGTCTTCTCTTAAAGAAGTCAAATTTTCTCATCTTAAAAGCAATTTTAATTGTCAAAACATTGGCTTTCTTCATGGTTTTTGGATCCTGACAACCATCAAGACTTGGCAAGCAAGTCTCTACCTGCCCGGCAGGAAGTTATATTTAGATTTGTGTGAAACCTTATTTTCCAGTCTCAGACATACTCAACCGTTGTTGCTGAGTTCCAACACTCACACTTCTAAATAGAGTTTCTGGAATTCTCTTGTGACTGGTAGAGGTTTTCACAAAGGTTCTCACCAAATCCAGGATAACCTGACACCAGTGGGCCCTCACTGCTTGGAGACAGTCTATTGTTGTTTGGCCAAATTAAACAAGTCCACTCTTTGTTGCTTGTCTGTCAACCCAACTAGTGCCTCAAGGAGAGCTTGCTTCATGACATTCAGAATCACACAGCGAAAAGAAAGAGGAAAGGGAAGGAAATAATAAAGGAAGATGAGGAGAGAAAGACAGAGCAAGGGGATGGATGAGGGAGGAAGAGGATCCCAATATGAAGCTCAGCCACTGTTTACTCAGTGGTGACATTATAATATGTAAATGATCTTTAAAATCTAATGTAGCTCCAGCATTAAATCATATTGCAATACTTGTATAAAATGTTAGGTCATCTTTCCAATAGATGCATTCAATCTAGAACTAGAGTAACAGGCACTTAGTAACTGTTGGATGTTTGAATGAATGGAGGGATGAGTGACAGAGAACACTACGTTAAAGAAAGCATTTTATATATTGGGATGTAAGGCATGAGAATAGCAGTGCTCCTCTGGGTAAAGCTGAGCTGTGGGTTCTGTCAAAGCCTCTTTTATTCCTGGTACTTTTCCATGGAGAGGATTGTTAACAGTTTGCAGGAGTAGACTTCTTTCCATTCATGTTAGCTCATTTGATATTAGTCAATGACAGCGTAACACACTAGAAGTAGGACGTTGCTTATTAATCCAAAATTGTGAGTAGACAACAAAACCAAAAGTAAGACATGATCAGTACCTTCTCATCAATACAAGGCCACATGTAATCATAAGTTTTATTTCTGTTGCTATGATAAAAATACCCTGAGAACAAACAACTTTGGGGAGAAAGGGGCTCATTTGGCTTTGAATTCTAAGTTAGAGCCATCATTGAGGGGAAGTCAAGGCTTGAAGCAGGTCATATCACATCCGTAGTGAAGAGCAGAAAGAAACAAATACATGTATCTCTGCCCATTAT
Organism: Neotoma lepida; assembly: GCA_001675575.1. Classification (NCBI taxonomy): domain Eukaryota; kingdom Metazoa; phylum Chordata; class Mammalia; order Rodentia; family Cricetidae; genus Neotoma; species Neotoma lepida. The sequence goes on from LZPO01076790.1 coordinate 4,405, forward strand.
TGATCTCAGCTGGTTTTCTCTTCTTTTGCACTGTTAGGCAACACATACATAGGGAATGGTGCCACCCAAAATGAGCCAGGTATTTCTTCAATGATTAGCAATCAAGACAATTCCCCCACAGATCTTTCCCACAGACCAGTATGATCTAGATTATTCCTCATTAAGACTTTCTTCCAGATGATTCTAGAGTATGCTAAGTTGATAGTTAAAACTTATCAGCACTTTGTTCCAGTCATATATTAGGAAGCCAAATCTTCCACTCCTCTCTATACCAATCAATCATATCACCCTAAGTGATGTGTATAAAGAAGAGGAAAACTTTCAGGGTCAGAAGCCGTTAGGGTTGGTGTAAGGAGAGTTAAGTTTTCTGATACTCTTCTGCATCCTAGAGGAGGTGGCAGCTAAGATCTACCTAACAGATGCTGGTTAGATGGCTTGCTCTTCACTAGTGTCTACCTGTGCAGGGGCAAAGGGAAAAGGGAGAGACAGAACAAAAAGCCACAAACTGAATCCCCATTGTTGAGATAAAGGTAAGAGACATCCTCAGCTAAAAGAAGAGCTAATAGGGTTAGGAATGACTACATAATAGAAGAGAGAGAGAGAGAGAGAGAGAGAGAGGGGGGGGGAATGGAAGAAGGAGGAGGAGTGTGTTGAGGGAAAGCTAAGGAGGAGCTTGAATATATATATCTACCTGTGATGATGAGTTAGTCAGAGGACCACAACATTGAGAGTTGGAAGATATGCACACAACAGGGAGGCTCAGGAATTAAAGGAAGTAACTTTTCCATCATACATTGGATACCTATGGAAGCAAAGTCCTGGGAAAGTTCTCTCAAAATTCNATTTCCACCCCCACAATGGCCAACATCAGATCTACCTAAGGCTGTGAGACCAGTTGCTGCCGTCCAAGAAGCAGAGACACCAGCAGAGGAAGGACATATTTATCCTTTCCCCACCCACCCCTAAGTTTCAGTGTGAGACCCACAGACTAAGGTATAAGGAGGAAAGAAATGTTGAAACTTAACATGGACTAAATCACTACAAATGAAACAGAAAGCTGTTCCCAAGAAAGTGAATGAGGGTGTATGTGTGTGTGTGTGTGTGTGTGTGTATGTGTGTGTGTGTGTGTGTGTGTGTGTGTGCACTCTTTATTATTTACAAACAAAAGTATCTATGGAATGAACAGACTCAGAAAAGAATGAATTATCTGTTCCTATTCCTTGGTAAATAGAATATGTAGAATAAAGTGGTAGGGGTATGCCCTACATTAATGACTTGTTTACCACCATACATGACCTCTTGACTCTTATCTTGCATCAGAGTCTAGTTTTTCACTCACCCTGCCTAGACTTCAGCTGAAATGGACTCATCGCTACACACACCCAGTGGCTGCTTCCTATAGCTTGCTTGTCCAGTGTTTGTCCTTTATCAGTTTTAATGCCACCCCAGAGGGATCCAGATGCCCAGCAAGATCATCTTACACCAGTCTTATCTTGCAGTGAAAATAGCCCTCCATCTAATGCATTCTTCATTTGACCTCTACATAAAGTCAAGCTTTATTTAATAGCATATTGCCAGTGATCTGTTACAAACGGAGATCTCTAGAGTTATTTGTGAAGAAGTTGTAAAATTAGGAATCCTCAAATCATTGTAATTTTAATATTTGACAGATGCTTTATAGTGGGATGTTAAAATCTTTCCATAATTTGAATGGTGTTAACTTTCTTAGGTCAACTTCTCAGAGTGTGATATTTTAAATCAAAAGATAGCATTTTTTCCCTTAAGACTCAAACAGTAAATGTTTACATTTAGAGATAATACGGCCTTAGCCACACCCCCTAGCCTCTGACATAGTGGGGGAGATCTGCCTACTGTGAGTGACACCATTCTCTGGCTGGGATGCTGAACTGTATAAAAGGGATCTAGTGGGCTGAGCCCCAGCATTTGTCACTCTCCTGCTTCCTGTCTGGATGTAATGTGACTGGCTGCCTCAAGCTCCTGCCATGGTCCATTGCATGTTGAAGAGTGAACTAAAACACATCCTTCCTTCCTTAAGTTGCTTCATTGGGAAAGGAGCTCCTAGCAGCAAGGCAATAAATTAATTAACTCTTTCACCTCTTATTAACTACTGAGGTTATTTTCTGTTATTTGTTATTGGGAAAATAGCGAACTGAAGCACAGTCATATGTTTTTCTCTATATTTTAACTTGTTTCCATGCACGAGTCTTGAAAATGAAAGACTCAATAAGGTTATTGGGAACATTTAATGCTCTTAGTATATATTACCAGGTGACTTTCCAAAGGACCCACTGCAATCCACACCATTAGTAATGAGTAATCAAGCTTATTTTAATGAGTCATTAGCATCACCAGGACTTACTTAAAAGATAAAAAGTATTGTGAGCTGGGAATAAATGAATAAACACTGCTCTATCTTTAAAAACCATTTCCAAAGCAGATAACATGGAAGATTATACCTCTAGGTTATCATTTGCTGGTCCCAGCACTAAAGGGTTTGCTGAATGAAATAAAAATTTCATAGGGCTTTTTATCAGTATTCTGAAAAACCATGCTTTTATAAAAGGAAGCTTGCAATACAGGAAGAATTAAGTGTCCTCAGACACTCACCATTAAATCAATATTTTCTTTTCATTTTTAATAAGATGTTTTGTATACTATACACTTACTGTTTAAACAATTGCATATAATTTTACATCGAGCTTTTATCTTTTAACATAAGATTTTAATATGTTATTTAAAACTATTACCATTGTTTTTAAAAGCTATGGGCTGTTTCATTTGGCAGTTTCTCCAGGGTATATATAGAAGTCACTATTCCACCTCTGTTAACTACTGGGTTTATTTTCTCTTATTTGTTATTGGAAAAATAGCAAGCAGAAACATATTCATATGCTTTTCTCTATATGTGAATTTATTTCTGTGTACTAGTCTTCAAAATGAAATCATTGACTAGGGTTTTGGAACATTTAAAGCTCTTAGTATGCATTACCAGGTGGCTTTTCAAAGGACCCACTGTGATCCACACCACCAGTAACGAATACTCAAGCTTATTTTAATGAGTCCTTAGCATCACTAGGACTTACTCTTAAAAGATAAAAGGTGTTGTTATCTGGGTGTGGGGTTGCCCAATTGCAATCCCAGCATCCAGGAGTCTGAAGCATGAGGTTGAGAAGTTCAAGGCCTGTCCAGGCAACATAGCAAGATTCTGCTACACTCAAGCTGTTGTATTTTGAAAGAGAAAATTGGAACCATTGTCTTAATTTATGTTCTCTGTTGGATACTTTTCCATGTTTATTACCCATTTGTTATTTTCCTCTCTGTGAATTTTATATTCATGCTAATATTATTTTTAATATGATGATTAACCTTAGATACAAACACAAGGTGAGAGATTGCCTTAATAAATTGTTACAAATTGCTGAAAGTAAAAGTATACATTATATATGATGGCATATATGTGCATCTTAGTTTATTTAAGCCTCCCAATGACATTCAAGAATGACTTGCTTAGTCTTTTACCACAGGCTGATTTCCCACATATACTGAGTAGCACATGTAGTTCAGAGAATATGTTTTGATTATATTTGCCAGGGGCATGTCTGTTTACTCTGTGTCAACAGCAGCCTGTGTTTATTGAATGCTTAGATGTTGGGAGTTGAGTACAATAATTTCCATGGCTTATCTCAGTTCTGTCTCACAATATCATACAATGTAGGTATTATTTTATTAATAGAGGAGCAAAGGGTCTGGGATCTTGACTACTTTCTCCTAGTCAATGTGATTAGTTAGAGACACAGGCAGGTACTCAGGTATCATTGAGTATGGCTGTTTCCTTTCTTTCTCTCATTGGTCCTGGGGTTGGATCCTTTGCTTTGCAAGTTTTGTTATCTGTCATTTATACACTTAGAGTATTGTTTGAGAATCATAGTAAGATTAAGCAGGTCTGTGGAACCTGACTGAGATCATTGACTTTTGGCTTTAAAAAAAAAAGACATTTTTTTTGTTCAATTCAATAAAATAAACTCAAAGAAACAAATGAACAATAACAACAGCAACAAAAAACCCAAAAAGGTGTCCAGTCTGCTTTCTCCTCTGCTTTTTGCTAGATATGTACATGCACAGGTGCAAACATACAAACACACATGCACACACACATACACACACACACACACACACACACACAAACACATACAGAGAGGAGGGTGACAAAGCAGCTTTCTTTTGGAATGTTTCCTGGGACAGGTGAGACAAAGTTCAAATAACAAACTATTTCATGTAGGATGGATTTTTAGTGTTCAGAGAATTCTTTCCCGGAAGGGATTAAAGGCATTTCAACACTTCCTTCTACCAGTGTACAAAATAATCTTTTCAGAGAACTTTCATAAGCAATGTGGGTCCAGAGATAAACGCTAGTAGAGTAAAATCAGAGCCTCAGACTGTACAATTTTAATACAGCTGATGTTCCAGTTTACCTGTGTGAGGGATGCGGTTGAGTCAGTTTTCTTGCTATGCAAATGAACTTCAAACACATGCTATTCCTAATCCCATCCTTCTTGCCTCCACCCCTTTTGAACTTCCTTTTTGGCACAGGTCAGGAACAAATATTTGAATATCCTTTGTTGCTTAATTCTGTAGTTGGGTGGTGCTCTGTACTGAGGAAATTTACTAGATTCTGAAAAGATACCTGTGTGAAGTTTGGTCCACCTGTAAGTTCAAACACAGCTTTACTCACTGTAACCTAGCCTCCTCTCTGAATCTGGGGAACACTGGACTGACAGCCATTGTATATCTTCAGCGGGATGCTGCTGGAGCTGAATGACTTCAGTGCCTCACATGGTCTTGATACTCCACTTGATGTTCATCAAGGTCCAGATTCCTGTGCTTGAACCCTCTTGTCTACACTTACAGTTGAAGTCAGCTGCACTATGTTTGCTTTCCCAAGATATGATATCTAAATGTATGTCCATATTCAGCTTTAATGTTACTAAAGTGGTGTCATGATGCCTGAGCATGACCAACACATATCTGGAGAATATAGCCACTAGGAATCATCCTTGTCTTCTAGTGAATGCTCTTCTTTTTCACTTCCTGCTCGTGCATTTTTCCTGGAACTCTGCGCATCACCATGCTAAATTTAATACGTGTAATGCTGGATATCATTGTTTAAATGGAAACATTTGGAAGTCCTTGTAGAATTTCCCCAATTAGAAAAGTACCAGTCTTCTTAATATTGCTTGACAAGCTTCAACTATTATAGTTGAATAGTATAACTATTTCTCCAGATTGAAGTTCTGCTAGGCTGTATCTTAACCCTGTCCAGAAAGACTGGTGTCTTCAAAGACTTCTGCTTTAGTCCATTTTGTGGTCCCACACCTATCACTCTGGGCTAATTCTTCCTCAGCATTTTTAGAATTCTATATTGAGGAATTTCTTCCTTCAGAAATACTATTCCCAGGAAACCTACAAGACATCATCTTCTACTTGAATTAAATGATCTTACCTCAGGGCAGTAAGAAGTAGACGATGCAAGAACAGAAAGATAATTTATATTTATAAAAACTCTAAAAGGAGATTCTGAGTTCACCTCGAATTTGGAGTTAGAAACAAAGTTCATAGACCATAACATGATGGTGAACATAAGATCCAGTTGAGAGCTTGAAGGAGCTACTGCTTCACCATTTGGCTTTGTTTTCCCGTTCTAAATTATTTATGTTCTCTCCATATAGACATATATTTTTTCTGATGGCAGAGAACTGTAGACATTTAAGTAGATTTATAATTGAACACTTTTCTTGGTCTGTTTAAAGCTTTAGCTCTCTCATCATTATTGTATGGAATCAGCACTGTTTGGAAAAGTGTAGGCAGTGCCAATTCATAGGATCTCTTCTAGACCCATCAAATCAGAAACTCACGGAAGACACAGATATCTGTTTTCTCTGTTAGTTATTTTGTATTGCTGTGATAAAGTCCCAGTGTTAAAGCAACTCATAGAAGGAAGGGTTTATTTGGACTTAGGATTATAGGTCTAGAGGGAAAAGCTTCCTTCATGGTGGGGAAGCATGGCAGCAGGCCGGCCTTGTGGCTGGAGCAGGAAGCTGAGTGCTCATATCTTGACCTAGAAGTGGGGCAAGACTATAAACACTCAAAGCCTTCCCCCAGTAACATGCTTTCTCCAGCACAGAAGCCCCTCCGAAGCCTCCCAAACAGTGCCACCAAGCGGAGACCAAGCGTTCAAACACCCAAGCATATGGGGCACATTCTCATTTAAACCACTACATTTTCCAAAGCTCTCCAGGTGAATCTGTTGGATATTCAAATTTAAGAACCATTGACCTTCACGCACCTCATTTGCCTGACCCTCCTGCTCCACAATGCGAAAGGTATTTCTGTAGCTTAATCCTGGCTTGACAGAGCTTCTCAAGTTGATGTCAGACATATGAACTTCAGGTTAACAAATAACCTCAACTCAGCTTAGTGCTATAGGCTATGATTCTCATATGGATGAGAGATGGTGATTCATCTAACTTGTTTATTGAATAAATTCCTTTGAAGTCCCTGAGTTAAGTAAATATTTTTGATGAACCCCAACTCTTCTACTCAGTCTTTTTCATCAAGTCCTCATCAAATTCTTCTCTTGGTTCCCACTTAAAGGAACCTACAAAGACAAGGCAGATTTGTAACTCAACTCCTGCTTCTGAGGTCACAGGATTTATGTGCAAATACACTGTTGCATATTTTCATTGCTCTATTCCTCTACTCTAAACCATTACAAATAACTCTTCCTTCTTAATAAAATTGGATATGACAAAATGTTAATGCCCACATCTGTGCCACAAGGTATAAATTATGTTTTATGTTATTAATCAGGACCTCAAGAACAGGATTATTAAAGCAGAGGTTATTCATTACTCAACTTTTATGGGAAATGCCACACCCACTTTCACCCTGGGTTTGAGTGTCAATGACTTAATTCTCAGTTAGTGGTGGGTGATTTGGTCATGAGTGAGTTAACTTCATCAATGAATTAATCTACTGATGATTGTATAGCTGAACTGAGCTACTAGAAGTTAAGATGTGGTTGGAGGAAGTAAGTGGTTACTGGGTGCTTGCCTTTGAAGGGTATGTCCCTTTTCCTGGTCCCTTTTATAATCTCTCTCTCTCTCTCTCTCTCTCTCTCTCTCTCCAGACATGAGATGAGCTTCATCTTCTGTCTCATTCCCCCCACTCTGTGATTTTTCTACTTCCACAGTGGATTTAGCAGAACGTAAGCTGCAATCCTTTTCCCATAGGTACAGCTGCCCCAAAGTGACAGAGATAGCTGTCTCACAGTAAGAGGAAAGAGTCAGGGAACAAATGTCCTAGCTGTTCTGTTCCTTGACAGAACAAATCTGATGTACAACTTACACAGTCACTCAGGTGCCCTAAGGTCCGTGGTGCCAACAGCCAATACAACACTATTGCTGTGTTTCTTCTCTCGTTCACTTTTTCAGCACCTCACTTATTTGTACTCTAATTCCAAAATGTCCTTCTTCTCAAAAACTTGTTCTAGGAACAGATTTAGGGATCCATAAGGAAGTGACTTCATCCAAATTGTGCATACAGTTAAAGGGGATAAAAAGTCAACTATTTTTTCCACTAAATTACAAACAGTCTAAAACCCCAAGTTTGTGGTTAGTATACAACTTATTTCTCACCAATATTCTCCTTTGGGGACTCAATATTGTGCCAACATGTAAGAAATTGGTGCCTATCTGAAGTCAGTAGCTTAGCTACTGAAGTTTTATACATTTTAAATCCTTTGGTCTCTTTCTACAATCTATATATCCTAGCACTTTTGACTTGCCAGGGTCTACATAATATACACAAAAATATAATATTTGATATGTAATAAGCTGTTAACTTACTAAATGAATAGATGAATCATTCACCACACTTTACAATATGATAGAAGGTCATGGCATTTTGAATCTCACCAAAGATTATATTTCTATTTTACAATTCAGGTGGGATGAAAGGCCCAGCATCTTCAAACTCAGTCTAATGCATTTCTGATTCATTTCACAATATATTCTCAAGTTATATTTTCCTAATATTTTTCATTAAGAAGAAAAATTATGGAGGGTAGAGCAATATATTGTTATGAATACTATTCAAAACTAGCAATTATTCAGAACAAATTTATACTGAAAAAGTCGTTTGAGTTTTTGAATAAATTGTCTTTTGATTGTTGAATATAAAACCTCTGATGGTTGGCACAGGACATGTGGGTATACCGTATATTATCAGACAACAGAGAGAAGAATCTTCAGAGAGATATTATGATCTCTATGACACNGTGCTTGGAAATGATGGCAAATTCTTATGCACTTTTTCAACTAGTAGCCAATATTCATGGTTTACATGTCATCTTTGTGCAGAGCCCTAGACTCGGTGCTTCTCAAAAGTATGTATGGTGAGGTTCTGCTTTCGATAGATTGCTCAATATTTGTCAAGAAATATAATATATATGAATGATGTTTAAAATATATATAAAATAAAGTGTACCAATCTATGAGATGAAGGTGGGTGGCAGAGATGAAAAAGAATCCTCATGGGTGAGCTGATGTGACATATACAGTGGCAATTAAACCTGTCTCAAGCTGGAAGATAACAAGTGATACTGACATTGTCCTTTGATTTCTATACCTGCGCCTCAGCATGCATGTGCCCACATTTCAACACACACACATGCATGTACATGAACGTATGTGCAGGCATGCACACACACATACCGAAAACAAAGCAATAGGACCATTATCTTTTAAGGATATCATTGAAACATCTCTTAATTTTCTTTCTGTATAACATATTGATGCATGTCCTTTATCAAATTGTACAAGTTTCCTTTGTGTTGTTTACTAAGTTTATGTTTGCCAAATTGTTGACATTTGTCACATGATTGTTCTCCACTTACTGTGTCAATCGTAAAAATTCCCTTCTTAATCTGTTGATAATATAGACTATCTAATGTCCTAATGCTAAACAACCTTGATTCCTTCAAGGAGAAAAAAAAACTGATNGTAGCAGACTCCTATATTTTACCTGTTCCAGATTAGGGACACTGACATGTTTGTTTATCTTTATCTGTGTTAATAAGTGATGAGGTTTGCAAATTACCGTTATTTTTAATTTTGTCAATTTCTTTTTATCAAGTACGTTCTAGGAGCTCTAGAGATGATGCAGTGTGTAAATGCACTTGCTGGGCAGGTCTGAGGGCCCGAGTTAATTCTCAGAACCCACATAAAAGAAGGAGCAGTAACATGCATCTGTAATCCTGGTGCATCTCAGGGAAGGTGGGAGGAAGAGAGGAGAATCTTCAGATGCTCATGGGTCACTGAACCTGATGACATATATATATATAATCTATAATATTATAATATTATATAATAATTAAATAATATATAATAATATAATAATTATATATACATATACAAGCCTATACACACATAATACATACATACATACAGTGACAATTAGAACTTAAACAAGTGCAAGATGAGGACTGACATTGTCATCTGTCCTCCAAACATACACCAGGGCATGCAGGTGCCTACATTTACACATATAAATGAACGTGTGTGAACAGGTGTGCAGGCACACGCAAACACATTTATCAAAACAAAAATAAAAAAAAACTATTCTGGCCTCATAAATTCACTGGTAGTTTTCCATTTCTGTTTTCTGGGATAATTTAGTGGTAATTATCTGTTCCTTTAATATTTAATGAAACTTATTCAGGTAGCCATCTAAACCAATGTTGTCTTAGTAATGTGAGTTTAAACTAACAATTTAATTTCTTTAATGTTTATGAGAATTATGAACTATTCTCTCTCTTATTGATTCAAATTTGATAATTTTACACAATCTTTCAATTTTGTTTTTTAAAAACTATTTCTCTTACTTTTGAGGTTGTAATGTAATTACAAAACCTCCTGCTTCCATTACCTCCCTCCAAACCTTCATCACATTGTTCTCTTTCAAATTCATAGTCTCTACTGACAACTAAGGAATGCTGAGAGCAGGAGACATAGTCTTCTTCCCCAAGAAGAACACACCAATTGGTCATCCAATATCAAATGGTTAACCCTGAAAACATTAATACAAGAAACATTCTACAGACTGAATATACATATACACATGTAGTTTTTTCTATTTTAAAAGGACTTTTCTATTAATGGTGTAAAGTTGCTCTTAATACACTTATAATATTTTAAATTCTTCAATAACTGCTCTTACATTCTTTCCACTTTTAATGAGTTTTGGTAGACAAGCAATGCTTTTTTATTTGTTTTCTGTTTTTGTGAATCCACTGTTTCCTTTGTTTAATCTTGAGACTATATTTATTTCATAATTTAGCAGAAATATTTCCTAGGGAGAAGCATAGGTTTGGGTACTTGTGGAAGACGTAGGAATGCTGAGGAGCAATGTCAACCTCATGTGAGCTCTGGAGCTAAAGCAGCCCATTGGATTTGTCATGAATTACGTCAACATTGATGGGTTCATGCACCAGGCTTTGGTTAGTCATTTGATATATTTGCCCCAACAAGGAACATGATGTTCAGGTGATCCTGGGTTATGGTGCTGATTGTACCCTGACAATTGAAAATACTCCCACTAATTAGAGTGAAGGCCTTCTATTTCCTCTTAATATCAATAATTGTCTAATTAATTCTCATCTGTTCTTTGTTTCTAGTTTTAGAATTTTGTATGATTTATACATACTGATAGAAATTTTTATGTATGTTTAATTAACTTCTGTGGAATAAAATTTGGAAAAGGTTCCTTAGCTTACAGCTTAAGTGATAACTCTGAAAACAAATTTGCTTGGATTTCTTCAGAAAGTAAAGCCTGNGCAAGTGGTTCTCATTAAGTATAGAATAAAGCCTAAAATACTGAATGCATCCTCAAGGCTGTTCTTGGTACAGGGTTAGCTTAATTTGCCATCACTACTTCCATAAAATTTTGCTATTACTCAGCTCAAATTTTCTTTCACTTTNTCTTCTAGCCATGTGTGGTTTTATTATTGCTCTTTTGTGAATCTGGCTATCTTTTATGGGGGGTGGGGGTTAGGATATTTTTCACTTTTTAAAATGATTCATTGAGCAGCTCCACTGGTTAGATTGGACATTTATCCCATGATCTGTCATGGTGCTTTTGTTTTTGAAGAGTTTACCTCACTGTATTTAAATTGTATATTCAATGGACAGTATTTTTTACTTTTCTATAGTGATCATGAAGGTAAGAATTACATGTTTCATTGTCTGCTGCATGTCCAATAAACTTCCTAGTGTATATATTCAAGTTNCTCTCATCAAATAATGATGATAAATACTAACATCTTCCAAGTAGTATAATTCACTGATTGCTTGAATTTGTGCAGAGGTTGTTGGATAGGAAGAACAAATGCCTTTTACATTATGATCCTGAGTACCAAAGAATATGTTAAGTTACAGAAAGGAAATTAAAGGTTAAAGGAAATTCAGGTTGTTGATAGACTAAAGTATTCTCCCTAATAGGCTATCTTTTCAATGATGATACACACAGAGATGCATACACACACACACACACCACAGACGCATACACACACACACAAACAGACACACACACAAACATATACAGACACACACACATGACACATAGAGACACACATACACAGACAGACATACACATGGACACACACACAAAAACACACACAGGCACACATAACACACACACATACACAAACACACACACAGACACATACACAGACATACACAGACACACACAGAGAGAAACACACAGAGATACATGCACGAACACACACAGACATACACAGAGACACACGGCACACATACACACAGACACATACACACATAGACACACACACACAGACACACACACAGACACGTAGCTTTGGTGAATGTTATCAAGGAGTACTGAATAAATTGAGAGATTATCTCTGCTTATGTGTCCAAAAGACACAGTATTGTGGTATCTTCCCAATATGATGTGTAGAGTTAATGCAGCTCTAATTAAGATCATAGTGAGCAGCTTTGTGTGGATGAGCAAACAGATTCTAAAGTTTATGTGGAGGGGAAAAAAAGCAAATGGCCAGCTGTATATCGAAGAAAATTTCAGTTGGACGACAAATTGCACAATTTTAAGACATACTATAAAGACAAAGTAATAAAGACAATGTCACATTGGCCAAAGACTAGACAAATAAATAGAAAAGAATGGAAAGTGCGCAAATAGATCCACATAAATATAGTCAAGTCATCTCTAACAAAGGACTGAAAATGCCATAAAATAGCAATGCTGAGTTTTCTATAAATGGTGCTAGAACTAACTACCTGACATCCCCATGCAGAAGTAGAACTAAAGAAAAACTTAATTGAGGCAGATTGTAAAATTAGCTCAAAATACATCAGACTTCTGTGTAAAAAAGAATAATGTCCCAGATTGACTCAAGTAAAAAGAAGAATGAAAATAAGAAAAAAAAGATAGAAAATAAAGAAAAATGTGCACAAACAGAAAAGAAAGAAAAGAGAGAGGGTAAGGCAGTGCAGGGAAGAAGNGAGGGAGGGCAAGAGATGGTGTAGGAGAAGAGAAGAAGGGAGGGAGAGGAGGGGAAGGTAGAAGAAATGGGGAAACCAACCTATTGTGGTAGAAGTTTATCTCTAGGTATNCTCANAATGGGGAAAAACAGAAGCAAATGAACTGACCTCAGCAGGAGTAACCAAAGACATCAAATCTCACAAGAGTATGCCAGAATTGCTCTTCCTTCAGTGTCTTTCCAAGCAAGTGTGACTTTATTGGAGTGTGAATGCCAAAATACAGTTTCTAAGACCAGGCAGAGAGAATTGACATTGTCCCTGTCAGTCCAGGAAAGTCCATCCCTCCCGGCACATCTAGGGAGGTGAGTGGCAATGTTGAGTGGCAGTATTACACAGTAGATGTGTGGACTTTGACACTGCACACACATGGCTCTAAATCTTAGCTGTGCTGCTCTGTAACATTGGTACCTTGCAGAAATTCCATAACCTACCTCTGCGTTGGTTGCAAAATAAGCTGAGCTGACAGAAGGATTAGAGAGAACATAAACACAGCACCTGGCACATAGTAGGTAGTGACTTGCGTTAAGTACTATCACCGATCAATCTTTGAGTCATTGACTATTGTTTATTTTACTTCTCACAGATTCGGGGAGGGTTCCTTGGATACCGCCTGTGTACTGCCTGTTACACAATGGTACCCTAGAGCTCAGAACAGCCTAATACCCTTTCTAACACGTCCTTTTATGTCCAGAGATTAAATCCAGCTGTAGAAGATCTGCACGAAGGTAGGGGGAGAGCAGCTTTTGAATAAAGTTATTATCTGCTATATTCCAGAAATCATAACTGATTTCCCAGCCAACACATATGTCTGTGCAAAATACAAGGAGAAGCAACTACTTGCCTTTAGTTTGTTCTCTGTGACTCTCTCCATAACATGGTAAAAAATACAGAGGTTGAATGACCTAATTCAGACCTGGTACTTCCAGTGGGAAACGTGTATGGACCTATCCATCTTATATACACATGCAGAGCCCTACAGCAATCAACAGAGATTGTGAAACATTGTGGAAATGAATCTAGGGCCCAACATCATCACATTACATAACTTGAGGTTAAAGAAACAAAGCCCTGTGGATGGGTGTGCCTGCATATGCAAGCCAGAAAGACACATAGAACATACCGAGAGCCCTGCCCTNCACTTACTAAGCAGAAAAATGAAACGAGAAATCATCTTTTTTTTTTTAATGAATGCTAGAACGTTCTCTGAAGGTGGTCATATTGGAGAAGAAAAGAGAAGCACAACATCTATAAGCTAGCTTCGATGTGCTAGAGAACAGGTTGAGTANGGATGCTGATGTTGCACCTGTCTTTGGAGTAGGTTGCATTGTTTGGAACTGAGCATGATGAAGTAGCAATTCTTGAATCCTGTATGAAGAAACTGAAGCTCANAAAAATGAAATCAAACTGCTGATGAGAGGGGGGAGGCTCACCACTGCGATTTGTAGGGTGGGGGGAGGTTCACATTCCAGCTCAGATCTTTCTGACAGTGGGAGAGGGGTAGAAAATATAGCCAGGCTTCTCTTCCTGTTACTTGGCCCTATCCCAAGGACCTAGTGTGAGATGAGAGTCAGGTTACCATCCATCTTCTCTTGATAGGAGTTCACAGCCTATTGGAAATGAATTCCCTTCTCCTCTGTATTTTAGGGGCAGAAAGAGATCTATAGCATTCTTTGTATCCAAAAAAAAATGGAAGAGACTATACATCTAACACAAAGAGAAAAGCAGGTGATCATATCCAGCTTGTTTTCATCTTTACACAGCTTATCAGGAAGAAGGGAAAATAGACTCAAAATGGAAAGCTCTCTCTTTAAGCTAATTGGGTTCATGTAAACAATAAAAAAATAGTAAGTTATTGTCTGTACCATCTAGAAACTGTACTTTTTCTAGTTGATTTTCTTTTAATCTATGTGTATGTGTATTAGTGTGTAAAGTGTTCATGTGTGTGCATGCACATGTGTATGAGAGTACAAGTTATGTGCATGTGGGAACAAGACATCAGGGATTTTTGTTCATCACTCTCCACCTTGCTTTTTACAACAGGGTTTCTCATGAACCAGAGCTCACTTATTAGTTAGACTGGTTAGCCAGAACACCCCAGGGATACTTCTGTTTCTGCCTCACTGCTGCTAGAATTGCAAGGACATGCTACTATGTCTCATATTTTTTTTTTTGCGTCTGATGAGGATCAAACTAGATTCTCATAATCATACAGAAAGAACTTTACCAACTGAGCTATTTCAGTTTCTTTTAATGTTGACACCCCCTTTTATTTGAATGTTGACAAAGCAATGACTGTAAAAGATTATTCAGTTAGCNCCCTTTGATCATTAACTTGTTATTTTTTTTATCAATGTGGTCTACCTGGATAGCCTACATTTAAAAGTAATTATTTTCTCTTTTAATTCACACATTCATTTGCTCACTTATGTACAAAAAAATGTATTTATCAATAGATTACTATGTTACCTCCATTATGGTCATTGAAGCTATTATTATAGAGACAATTAAGATGGACATTTGTTCTTATAAAACTCAATTCAGCAATGAGAATAGCAAGTCCTGAGCAAAGACATGGATCCAGACACAGAAGAAGCACTGGTAGAGTTCAGAGGATGGGATGGTCCAGAAGTGAAGATGTAGTCAGTCTACAAAGTGGAAACTACACCAGAGCCAGAGACAAAGAGGTGTAGCCATTGAAAACAAAGGAGCAGAGAACCAGGGAAAGCAANACCTCAAGCAGGAGCCCAGCAGGTATCAAGGCAGATGGACACATAAGAACGTGGTTTTCAGAAAAGACCAAGTAATAAAACAGATGTTTACTATGGAACTTGAAGAGGAGAGAGAAGACTATGAAGTTTGAGAGAGAAAGTTTTAAGCGATCAATAACCATGTTGGAAGAAATAACTAAGACTTCACAGAACCACGAAGTGTTTTCAGTGGAAGGTGGGAACTTTGGTCTTTTGGCTCAGATCCTAGAGATACATCCATGCAAAACTGCTTTTACAAATGACATTCTTGATCTTGAAAAATGGTTGGAAACTTTAGAATGAACTGAAAGTCATATTTTATTCTGATTACATCACCCTTGTGAAGGTGATGGAACNTCTCAGAATTCTGAGGGGTAGGTAATCCACATCTTTTGATCAATTAAAAAACCTTGAATCATCTTGTACTACTTGGCTAAAGTTAGATTAAGTAATACCAATGCTCAATACTCCTTTCTTATTGACTGTTCATTTATCTGCTTAAATCCTTTTGCATTCTATCCCCATACTACAAGTCAGTTTCTCTCTATTTTTTTTCTTTTCTAACTTCTGACTAATGTAAAACCTTGTTCCTATAGAGCATCAAATCACCATGTAAAAAGCTTGACCACTCTAAATTGATCTTTCTGTGGAGGCCACGTGGAGGGACAGTGACAAATACCTGGAAATTTCACGTGCCCTAAGTATCAGCCTTTTGAGTCTTATCAGACCAGNCTCCCAACTATAAATTATTTTCATGTGACCGTAGCCTCAGTTGCCATCTGACTGCAACCTCTTAAAAAACCTCAAGTCTTGATAGCTCAGCTAGACTGCTACCAAATTCTTAACCCTGAAATATGATAGGTAATAGATATAACAGTTAATGGCCTTAAGCCAGCAGTTCTCAAGCTGTGGTTAGCGACCCCTTTCGGTGTTGAATGACCTTTTCCCAGGGGTTGCATATCAGATAAGCTTCATAACATTAGTAAAATTGCAGTTATGAAGCAGCAACGACAGTATTTTTATGCTTGGGGGTCACCACANCATGAGGAACTGTATTAAAGAATCACAGCATTAAGAAGGTTGAGAACCACTGTCCTACATCAAATTAATAATGATTGATTGGCAGAAATCAGTGAAATCGGCCGATTAGGAGGTGGTGTTTTGAGTAGGAATGATAAAAATGTCGAGTACTGTTTCTTGGAATGTCTTCCCCTCTGCATCTTTGGCTTGGCTGCTCTTCCTCCATGTATGTCTCTAAACCTGCCCACACTTGCAGGTTAAATTTATATGCCAGCACTTTAATGAATCTTTCTTTGGTCATTCTTATACATTTCTGTCTTTTTTGGTGTCAAAACCAGTAGTCTATAGACTCATAAACCTGATAACGAAGGCTCGAGGGGTGTAAACACCTCGGGCTTAANCAAAATTTACTGAGTCAGAATCAATGAGGGTGGGCACTCACTAAATGCCTTTCTCGGCCTCCCATCAATTATTGGGCTGGTTTGGATCTGTTTTTGGAAAGAGTTCATCGGGATTGCGAATCTGAACCTAAGATTACTCATCACATTGTAATACTCTCATTGCAATGAATCTTTGAAGAGTAGAACCCTGCCCTTTTGTTCACTCACTTAATGAAGATTTATTGGCAGCTAGTTGTTCGCAAGGCATTGTGCTAGGTGCAGGCAATACAGAAATGAGCAAGCATGAGAATCTATCTCAACGAGATCTCAGGCAGTTGCTGTAGGGCAGAGAACCAGGCAGTGACTCAGGAGGCAGCTGGAGGTGGGAAGAAGTAGCANGCTCAGCTGGTGCTCAAAAAGCCCTGAAGCTTTTCTGCATACCGCCAAGCAGCAAACAGGTAGGACTTGGATGAGAAGTCTGTCTGTCATCTCTCCTTTCTTTACCCACTCCTGTACAGGAGCATCACCTCTTCAAGGCTTCCCTATGATCTCCATAGAAGCTATTATTCCCATAATGCCATCTTTACAGTTCACTCTGTCCTAAACTGAACTTTCCCTGAACCACTAAGTCAGGCCATTGGATCAGACAGACTCCCTTACTCAACAGAATTCTGTGAGTTTTGTACTTCCTCATCTACCNTATTCTCACTGTGCTATAGAACTTGCCTTCCTATACCACAAAAAGCCCTTCTATGGCCCCAAGGATCCTTCTGTAACCTTGCCTACTTGGTGAATGAGTTGATAATTGGAGACACCACTTTTGCCATAATCCTATAAGTGCAAGATTTTCGTTAATCTTTGGGCCACCTCTTCTAGATTTCATGCCATATTCCATAATGTTCTTGGCCTTGTTCTTTGACATTGCTTCACTCTCATTCATTCTAAAAACATTCATTTGTATTTTTATCAAAGATCTGAATAGTCTTCCTCGAAACACATTTATAAAGTTTTTATTTCTTTACAAGCTTTAAGAAATTACAATTGCTACAGCTGAACATGGTGGCACATGCCTTCAACCCCAGCACTTGGCAGAGGCAGAGGCAGAGGCAGAGGCAGAGGCAGAGGCAGAGGCAGAGAGGAAGATGGATCTATAAGTTTGAGGCCACAGTGCAAGTTATAGGACAGCCACAGCTACATAGAGAAAACCTGTCTCAAACAAACAAAAAAGGATATTATTATTATTACTCTTAGTAGTATTGTTTTGGATCTTTAGACATGCATCTTACTGTATAGCCCAGATTGGCCCAATTCACAGGTATCTTTTTGCCTCAGCCAACTATNATTTTAATTTTTATATTCTATTTTTAAAGCTCCAGACACTAGCTACCTGCTATGTATAAAATGAAAAATTTCCAAATGCATGTACCCATACAAAATATTATAAGGCAACAGGTGTTTCTTCAGTGATACCAGCACAAGTGAGAAACTCATTCTACTGGGCTGATGAATGTTTATATTTTCTTTCTACAATATACCTGTCCACAATTGAGAACTCAGAACATCAGTCATGAGAATCTCCAGTCACTTGTAGTGACTAGCTTCCTTTCAAATGCTTAGAGGATCCCTGTTTTCAAAACCAAACCAAACTAAAGAACAACAAAAACGTGTATGTGAGGTATAAGTTAACAGAATAGATACATACACTTAAAAAACATAAACAAAAACTCCTGAATTGAAATTTCATATCTTGCTTACAACATGTAATGGTAGTCACAGTCCCTCAATTATTTTTGGTCTCCATACACCAAATATGAAAACTTTTCTTGACAAAGTCAATGAAAGGGTGGAAATGAAGGTGGGGGATGATAGAAGGAGGAGGGGACCGAGAAAGTCTATGAAGGAAATGCTTCCCAGCTAAAAGCACAGATAATGATACATCTCCTCCAGACATGAGACTCTGTGCTGTTTTTGACAATGGTTCAAGGCNGTCATGCTTCTCTCATTCCTAGATGCGTCATCAGAGAAAGGTTTCAGTATTCCCACCGAAACCAGAAACACTTCAGATTTATATGATCCACACCCTTGAAGTCAAGGCATCACCTGGTCCTGCTGCAGGCGCTGCCGAGCTTAGCATCTCCCTTTCAAAAAGGAAGAGTTTCCTGTCACAGAGTTGGAGTGAAACTCAGCTGGAGCAAGTCCAAGGTATTATAAGAGCTCACGTGGCTCAAACAAGGCTTAGTTAAGAACCAGTTTCTGCGTTTTCAGTTCGTTCTGTCCTCCCCTCTGCATTCCTCACCATCAGCTGTGCCAACTGCAGTGGCTGGGCAGACACAGAGGTGCATTCGCAAGATATTGAGCCAAATACTCTACCTTTGCCTAATTCCCCACACTCAGGGACAGGTGTGACTCAGCTTCATCAAGTACCCTAGAATCCAGAGACAATGGGAGATTTCCCTTCAATGCCAACTTGATGGGTTCTTGAAGCACTTAACTATTGTTAACTAACTGAACTACATATAAACAGTCATCTGCTGTGGTAACGGCCAAGAGGAAGAAGGTCACCAGCAGGGAATTGGACTGATTTAGGGAGACTTGGCTTCCGAATATGGTCAAAGCTGAAGTTCACTTTCATCGTAGTAAAAAAGGAGACGATAGTAAAGAAGAAACCAACTTTATTTTAGGAGCAATTCCTAAAGAGGATGTGACNCTCTGAGGTGCCTCAACTGCTCTGTTTCATGGAACCAGGGGCACAGGGGCTTAAGGTATTCTGATATATGTTCTTTGAGGCTCTACTTAAGTATGTAAGTTCATTTACTGGGATTCCTGAAGATGTGGGAATAAAAAAACATGGCGAAATAATATCCCTGAAATGCTTTTAATTTTGCTTTATTATAGTGAGAAAGTGCCTTCTTTATATAAGTTTAAAATTCCTACACTTAAAAAAATGTAGCTATTTCTTTAGTCTATCTCTTGTATTCTTTGAGGTTGATGGAGAAGAAAAATGTGGTCAACTTGTAACCCTGGGGTAGAGTTGCATGGTAAATTTTACTTGTTACAGTGGGAACACCTAAACCTGGTTGTTTAAACATAGGATAAACCCGATTCTCAAACAAAGTTGTGCTTATAAAACCATCATTATGATTGTTAAAAATTACCCCTACCTCTGCCACACAGAACACCCTATGGGNATAGGGCAGAAGAGGCGTGCATGTCTATCCTATCCCTCTTGTATTGGCAGAAATTCACCCTGCCTGAGACAGTGCACAATAACTCTTCACATTTAAAATCTATTTGGATAATGAATAAATGTCTGAGAGGTGTTTTATCAAAATACAAGCAGTGACAAGCAGGGAAACAAGAAGATGAAAGGATTAAGTGGCAAAATTATGCTCTCACTAAAAGACTCAGGACCAACAGAACGAGAAGCTGGAGGCAGGAGAAAGTCATATTGCTTGGTCTTTTTCCCATGGGAATAAAAGCAACAGAGCAAGGTGACATTCAGCAGCATAAATAGCATTTATTGTGCAGTGTCGTGTGAACCATGCACTGGTTCCGGTGGAAAGGTCAGAGCTGGCAGTCAAACTCAGGTTCCCGTTCTCATGGCATCCCTTCATGTTTACCTCTTAAATAAGTGAAGCAGCTCCGATGCCAAACCAGGAAGGCCATCTCAGAACACACTCAGGGTGAAAGCCCTGGGACAGGGCCTGGGCTGAACCGCTACTTCTACCCCTATGTAGCATGGATAGAGGACAAAAGGCCTTCATCTCTTATGCATTGGGTTCTCATTTGCAAACTGAAGGTGTGAACTACACTAACTCTTTGAGATTGTGACAAGAACCATGGGCAATAATAAAAAGTTGGGTGCTTAGCTCATACCTTGGCAAATATTGGGTTAATTCGATCTTTTCCTGGTGCTCAGTTGTTACCTAGATTAAGAAAGAAAACTGAAACATAGTATTAGCTTGTATTAGACACCTACAACATATCGAAACAGGAATGAAAATCAAATAAATCTTCATTTATTCCTCACAATCATCCTAAGAGCTGATTAAAACTTAACTTCAAGATGATTAACTTTTGCTATTTTTCACAATGGGAACTACTAGAATCTATTTCTTCTACTTTGAAAATATTAGTCCTTTATGAAGGAGAAGTGGGGGATGGAGAGTTGTCTCAACAAGTTGTCTCAAGCCCTATTCAGTTCCCAGCATTAACATCAGGCTGCTTGAAACTGCTTCCAACTCCAGTGGATCCAACGCTATCTCTGTGGGCACTGCATGCAAGTCATACATGTAAACCCAGGCACATTCACATACATGTACATAAGAATGAAGAAATCTTTTAAAAGAAACTTCAATAGATTATATTTTACTGAAATCATATTAGAGAATTTGTAATTAAATGAAAGGTTGTCTTAGAGTCCATTAAAATCACATTGTTTCCATGGTACTTGGAAAACAGTGGCTGTTGCTCTGCTTCTCCTATTTGTAACCTGAAAGAATATTCAACTCAAATCACTATTATAGAGAAGAAAAAGTCCGGGGTTTGAAATCAAGTGCCTGATGGCTCTGAAACCTTAACTATTCTGACTCTAGCCTCCTCTTTTCAGAAACAAGAATGGAAACAGAAATGTTGAGCAAACATCTTTGGATTCCAGCCACTTCCACTCCCTGGTAACCATCATTCTGTCTTTGGACCTGTGAGTTTAACTCTCGGGCTTAAATCATTTTGCATTGTTTTCTCCATGGTCAGCCACACTGCCAATGTGGTAAGATATAAAACATTATAAACTTAATACATATGGNTTTTATTTGTCAATGAAACTTTAATAAGGCTGGAGAATATTTTTCAAATACCTGTGTTCATAATTCCACCCTCATCTGCCCTATAGGGCTGTCTTGAGACATGAATCTGTTCACAGGCTACCACTACCTCATAACCAATCCCTAGACCAGTGGTTCTCAACCTTCCTAATGCTCTGTTTCTTTAATANAGTCCCTCATTTCGGTGCTACTTCATAACTGTAATTTGCTACTGTTATAAACCGTAATGTATGTATTTTTGGAGATAGAGGTTGGCCAAACAGGTAACGGCCCACAGGTTGAGAACAGCTGCCCCAGACCCACTTAGTCAAAATTCTATGAAGTGAGATCAACAATCTCTTTCAACGATATTCTTCCAGGTGACTTTTTTTTTTTCAGGACAAGACTTGAGGAAAAAAACAAAATTAAATAATGCAATGAATGCATAAAACTAAGTTTGAAAACCATAATACATTTATACAAAGATAAAATATGTTCTGTTCCCCTACTGCTTTTCCCACCCTTATTTTTGCTTTCCTCTCCACCTCTTNTCCAGAACTGCTCTATCCCATTTCCTATACTAGTATGACTCTCTCATCCTTCTTATCTTCCTCACAAAACTGTATCCTTTCCAGTCTTCAGGCTCCTGTAAACAGCATGTTCAAGTAACACTGGGTAAAAGGAAAAGTGAGCCCATTACAGAGGCTGTTAAATGTGTCACTTGTTTTATTTTTTGTACAGACCTAGTCTCATTTCATCCATATAATATTTTTTCTTCCAACAAGTCTNAAGTATTTTTTTGTTTGGCAAGCGTGAAATTGTGCACCTTTGTTTTTGAAGGAGGATAAGGCTGGAAATCCATTCTCCACCCCAAACATCTACAGACACTGAAATTGAGCTAGGAGATTTTTTGTGCTTCTGTCATATTTGTGTGAAAGAGGGTGAATCAGAACCAGGACAGAAATTTAAGTGCCTCAGTCTATGACCCTTTCTTGATCCCAGGTTTCTGGATTTAGAAGGCAAGTGGGATGAAATCTCCCAGGTAGCACAGTNTAGGCAAGGGCATGCAGCCAACTTTACTTGTGTATTCTTTGACTTAAATTGGAGAGTAGGTATAAAGGCCTGGAGCATAGGAAGTACTTGGTAAATATCAAATCTCTTTCCTCATCTTCTTTTGGACTGATTCTTGCAAGCATTATTAGCAAAATGTACTTGGCTGTCCTCACCAGAAACATCTAGATTGAGGGGAAGAGAAGAGGCATGGCCTTTGATCTGCATTCTGTCAACATCTCAAGGGATAGCATTGTTCAAACTGAAATTGAGGAGTGGATTCAGTCCAGTCTTTTCACGATATGTTCCTTAGACAACCTGAATCAGAATTCTGAGTGTGCTTAAAAATGAAGATTCCTGATTCTTACTGCCCAAGTTACTCAGAAACCCCTGAGGGTGGGACCTAGAAATCTATGTTTTCAAGTGGACTCTATATTCTCTTGTTTGAAAATTTTATTCATTAGACATTAGTCTTAACTATACGTGGAAGAGAGTAAGGAAACCCTTTAAAAACATGGAAACCCAAGATCCTTTCTGAAAAATTAAATAAAAATATCAAAGGTAGATGGGGAACACATGAGGGTTAGGATAGATGGGAGGCAAGAGGAGAATATCTACCAATAATACATCTTTTCCCTTTAATATATCCATTANATTTAAATTAATCGACTGTGAAGAGAAGAAAGAAAATTAAAGTAGGAAATTATGAAGATTTATGATTGAATTTCTTTTTTAAATCAAAAGCATATAACACAAACTGTCTGCGAGATTTTAAAAGAATAGCTTGTTTTTTTCTATGTTGAATTCACAGAAACTGAAGCCAGAGTGAACTAGATGCTACATTTCTTTCTTAAGCTGTCGTGTAATAAGACACTGTTTTCATATGACCAATGCACATTGCTGTGCCCAGGAGCCCCAACTAGGCATTAAACAGTCTGCATTTTTAATTACTATACTAATATTTTGTCAACTGTCAAATGCTTGGAAATAATTTAATACCTTCCCATCTCAGTGAACCACATTTATTGATATTCATGAGTTGAGCTTCTCCAACACTGTCTAGACTGAATGTCAATAGGGTCTGTCCAGGGAGATGCTTTTCACAGAGGAAGGATATTAATAATGGAACTGAGAAATTATTTTTAATTTGGTTTANTAAAGGATTAGATAGGACAAGACCACTGTGGCCTTTCTGGGGTCTGATGCATAAAGAAATGTAACCTGGCTCAAGCATATTGAATACCAAAGATGAGAAGGGTTTGGTCTAAAATATTTCACTTTTAGCTGACATTATTTTCACAGTTCTANTGGTCCAAATCTGTCCTTCTGTTATACCAGAGAGTTACCACCTGTGTCTTAAGAAAAGGGGACAGAAGATTCTAGAGATAACCTTCCCATTTCTGGAAACCCGAATTGTAGAATAATTAAAAAAGTGAATTTTAGAGAAAGTTAGAATCCCTCTATAAAAATCTTTCTTTTTTTTTTTAAAGAAAAGCTTCTGGTTCTTAGGTGCAAATAGAGAGCTGTTGGTTGCCACTGGCACCTGAGTGTCACTTACTGTACCTTTATGCAAATCTTGCCATGCTGGTAATTATCATGTTTCATAGGCGTTGAAGCTGGGCGGGAGTTTTAACTACTTTTCTCCCTTGACAGCTTCCATAGTACTTTCTGGAACCATGGAAGCCAGACTGCAGAAAAGAGGCTTTCAGGTCAGAACAAGCTGGAGTTATCTGAGTCCTTTGTCCTAAGTGTGCACTCTCTGCAACAGTAGGGACCCACCTTCAACCCCTGAGATGCAAAGAAAGGCTACATTGATAACCTGTATTGCTCTGGAAGTCACTTGAACTACCCGAACTCAACATTCAGAGGGAGGGTTTATCATGCTTGGTATTGGGTTTTTGTATTGTTTTGCTTTGTGTTTTGGTTAGTCTGTGCTTCTTATGCTCTTGTCAGCCAAGGCAGCTTACTTTCGTTTAACATATGTGTTATGTGTATGGATGTATATAATATATGTACATGTGTGTGCACTTAGATATATATGTTGTGTATGCATATACATATATACTTATATTGTGTATAATTTTATGTAAATCTAAAATAATGTGACTCCTTGAGGTGTTTTAAAAAATACCTTGGTTTTATTTGCCCCTCGTCTCTCTTCCCACTGTATTGACTTTAAAGACAATTCAACATGAGAGAAATCACACCTGGTATTAGAAACCTAGCCAGCTTCCTAAGATAGTGAGGTCATGGACCTTAGAAAATAATTTACTACTGACACTTTGCTTGGCCAGTGTAACTCTTCAGGATATTTTAAATCTTAACCTCGTACCCACAGTGTAGGTACCACCACTCATCCTTACAGCGAATGAAGAACATCACAAAGAAAGAGAACTACAAGGGAACACAATACAGAAACCAACAGATCGCAAAGAGCCCAGTCTGAATGCACATGTATACAGCACAGCTCCTGCCTCTGTGGATTAGGGAACAGTCAGAGAAGGGAGCAGAAGGATTATGAGAGCCAGAATACCAGGAAACTTGCTGTGAAGCAGTCTCTACTAGAAATGACTTCATAAACAAAAAGACAATTGCAACATCACTGGACATGTAAAAGGGACAGGTGAGGATTTCATGGGGTCCCACCTCTAGACAACAAACTACAAACAACTAATGACTTCAGTGAGAAGGAGAATGAACTTCTCACAGGGATGAGGTAGTTTTANTTGTCCATTGCAGACTAGTCAGACCTGAAACCATATGNACACACACAAGAAAAATAGACCCAGCGAGTTCTGTGTATGTGTATTTGTGCATATGCACACACACGTGTGTGTATATGTATGTATATAATAACTATAAAAAAGAAAAGGAAGCTGTCAGCTTGAGAGGTGGGGCATGGAAGGGGTTTGGAGAAGGGCAGCTGGAAAGGCCTGGAGGGGTGAAAGGGAGCAAGGAAAGTGATGTAATTTTATTTCAATCCATATACATTTTTAAAATTTTAAAGCAACAATAATACCCATTAAAAAAGGCTCTGGGGATGCTTCTCAGAAAATAGTTCAAGAGAAAGAAAGGCATAAATAAATAATAAATAAACCCACATTTTTGGTATGTTAAAGCATAGCTCTTATCTTACGATCTGGAGGTGGAAGCAGGAGAACCACAAGTTCCAGGCCAGCTTGGGCTACATAACATAGACATGTCTCAGGCAAACAACTGTAAGAATGCTTCCCTACTACACATTAGGTACTGGCTTCAATCCCAGGCTGCACAGGAACAAAGGGAACAATGCAAGTTTTGCCTAAGAATTAGACAAATCTACTGTCCTCATTTTTCATATGGAGGAGACAGACACTGCTATACCAATCCAAATCTGAAACACACTCGTCATTCTTATTTTTATTGTCCATTTGATTAGGCTTCTGATCACACTTCTGAATAGATAACAGTTTTTCATTACTTTTCTTTTCAAGACCCCCTCATTTGATGCATCTACCTATTCCTTTTTACCCCCATTTTCCACTTCAGTTCCCTACCAAACCCACCCCAAACTGGCATCCCACCCTGTGTCTCATTTGGTTGTGCTCTAAGAACCACAGGTCACTTGTGAATGAGAGGGAGGTGCAGCCAAGTTCTGCTTTTGCACTCACACCTGTGTTTAAGATCCCTCACACTTGTGTTTAAGATGCACCGATGTTTCTGTATCTCCCACCAATGGTGTCTGTCTATGACCCTAATTTCACAGATGAGAAACTGAGGCCTAGGAAGTCAGGTTAACTGCTGAGCAAAGCACTACAGCTGGTAAGTTGCAGAGCTGATCCCCAGGGTACATGGGTCCAAAGTACAACTTTAGATCATTATACTATATTGCTTCCCTTTCAGAACCTGACATAAATCTGTTTTGACAACAGCCATGTGATATTCAGGGGGATTAAGTAAATTATCCAGGGTCATTCTGTGATTTTCTTTTTTTTTATTTAATGGGTCAGGTCAGGGTAAGAGGGGTTGCCTTCTTTAACAACCAATGCAGGGTCTGCAGTCTTGTGGAAAGACCCTTTGTGTGGTGTCTGTTCCAGTCTCTTCACAGGCAGTGCTCCGGATGTTTGTCCTATCTGAACTTTGGGTACCTAGGAAGGCCGCTTGGGCATCTCTCCCCTCAGAGTGGCCTTCTGCCAAAGTCTCATGCTGGAATGAGGACAACGCTATTGCGTCCCTTGTCCAAGCCTGACATGATGCAATAGGTCTGGTGACAGGAGGCTTTCCTTCCTCCAGTTGTCCTTGGACATGGTTGTGCCTCTTGGGGTTATGTATTCCTTGGCAGGTGGCCCTGGGAAATTAAATGTGTGATTCTTGGATTAAACATTCAAGCTGAATGAAACGGAGAGCCGATTATCCCGAATAACTCCCTGAATTTTCAGGTCTCTACGCTTGGAATATAGTTTCATAGAGCAAGCNGTTTTGACTTCAATTAAGTTAAAGCAACAGAAAATGTTTGTGTGTGTTCTTAAAACAATTTATTTCATCTATTTTGCATCAAGCAACCATTCAGAACAAGGAATATTTTGACATCAAACAAAGTAGGAAGGGGCAGAAGACACAGAAGTTTTAGAAGTCTCAAGTGGAGTTTTCATNCTCCAGCATAAACACAAGGTGTTATCTTAGTTGTAAAAAGTGAAATCAACTTTTGATCCAAATAAAGTACAAATCTTGGGCTCACCTCTTCCCAGTGCAACCTTGTCAAGTCACTTCACCTCGACTTATCTCTTCAAGAATGACCTGAAGACAATGGTATGCATTTCAAAATAGCTTTGTGAAGCAATATGAGAAAAATCCATATGATGTGCTTTGTTCTCTGTGAGCTGGTCATTAGATGGTGGGTCACAACCAGAAGGAAGAAACTGGCAGATATTTCATCACCTCAGCTATTTTAAAGATCTTTCTAGTTGAAGTTAAATTATACACATTTTTTTTCCTCTGCCCTTTCAATTCATTTGGTAGAGGGCAGCATAGCTGGGCCTTGAAGTATTTGGAAGGTCATTCTGTGCATGAATTTGTTTTGGCATTTATTTCTGCCTTCTTTATTTTATTTTATCCACTGCCAAGGGGGCATTTTGATTGGCACGGGAGCCAAGTGAAATGAAGCGCTTACTCCCAGGGACATGTATGCCCCAGCTCTGTGAGAATCACTTTCTCTGGGTCTGATGAGGTCTGACTTTCTTCCCCATTGCTATGTTTCTAGGAGATCTGTACTGTTTCCCCGGCCCTGTCAGCTCCATTCCTTGTCTACCTCACTCACCAACACCACATGGCTCTATCAGCTTGNACCCAGAAACATGATGCCAATGTCCCAGAATCCATTTAAATATGGTAACGTCTGGACTGAGGCTTACAGGGGACTATGATTAAATTTATTTTAAACCCTAAATGGAGGAAAAGGTTACTCTGCCTGTCTGGCACTTGATTTCATTATTCCGTCTCTTTCCTAGTACCGGGAATTTTGTTCACTGTCCCTTGAAAGATATCAATCCCCTGAACTCACCTATTCCCATTAGTTGTACTTTTGATCATTGGCTCCAAAATGAGTCATGTGAAAATGTCTACTGCTTTAAGTTGAGTCTCTTTAAAGTAGCCCAGGGATAAAATACATTATTCAGTACATTCTGTAGCCTCCAACGCCTGAAGAAATTTGGGATAGGCACTGGCTCTGCTTCAGAAGAGACTGGGAAAGGAAGCATATGTGGCATTTTGTACTGAAGAGCCCTGGGGAAGGAAATGTGTAACAAACAGCAAGGAAAGTCAAAATGAGGGGACAGAGGTCTGAAATCTGAACCCTGGAGCAAAATCCCCTCCACACACTGGAAGAGCTTGCTGCAAATGCCGCATTGCCCATGTATCCTGGGTGATGCTGATTTTTGTACTTGGAGTTCAGAAATTATGGGTCTAGAGATTCTGCATACCTCCTACAATGACCATATATGAGGTGTCTTTATAAAAATGTATGCAGTCTAATATTAAATGAAGAAGAAAAAAAATGATGATGACCAGGGTGATAGAGCTTTGATGTTACCTGAAGGCATTTTCAGTCTTGCTTTTTAACAGCTGCATTCAGATATGACTCACATACCATGCAGCTTCCCTCTTTTGAGTGTACTGACCTNTGGAGTTTACTAGGTTCACAGAGCTGTGCATCATCACAATAAACTGTACAACACTTTCATAACAAAGAAAGAAACATAACTTCTAAGTCCTGCTAAGTCCCCTCTCACTCCCCACATCATATCCCCTCTTCCTGCTATTGGTCTCAGTCACTTAGATACTTAAACAAAAATCTATATATTTGCCTATTCTGTATTTCTCCCCACCTTAAATGGAATTATATTCAGCTAATGGTAATCATGAATGCCATCTCCCAGATATTTAATCCTTTCTTCTTAAAAAAAAAGTGAGGACATGATGGACTTTGGCAATTCAATATAAATAGTGNTGTCTGTGTCTGATGGCATTTGAGAAACTAGATACCAATGTGTGGAATGGGCAAGAAACTCTCATTAACCCATATGGGAAGTTCACCGTCTATAGGAAAGGAAATGTTCACTATTATTTGGGAATTTCTTATTACCGAAGGAAGATATATCCTAACTTGACTTATAAACCTAGCTCACTGTGTGGNCTTTGCAAGGCATTATACTTACCATCATTAAGTGAAAAGTGTAACTAAGGCTCTGTGAAAGAGCCCAGCTTACTTCCTGAATAACACTCACTCAAGCGACATGGGTTGACTTTGTTTTCAGAGATGTATCCATATCATGCTTATGAATGTATTTCTAGTATCCTCCAAAACAGGATAATAGCTTCCTACAAGTAGGTTAAGGTTTGTGAAAGCACATTTAGAAGGGTGCAAACATGAATTCCGTGTATCTTAGTAAACCTGAAGTACTGAATCTTGAAATTAGAGTCTCCTAACTGAAAATGGAAGACAGCCATATCAAGCGTACATTAGCACATTTAAGAAATGAGTTCAACAGACAAAGTGATCTCTGTTTCTTCAAGAAGCTAGGAGAGTAGTTAAGGAAGGAGAAGTGCTATAGGGCACAGAAGGCAATAGGGGTAGGGGAGGGCAGATGATGANTTGTGCAATGGCATGGCTTCATGATTATATTTAATATAACTCTCAAATGACAAGTAGAGACCAAGTAGACCAGAAAAAGAGACAAAACTAGGACTAGAGATGTAAGGCCCACTCCATGTTGGAGGACTGGCTAACTATAGAAGTTTGACATTAAAGAAATGGACATGAAATAGTTAAAGTTG
>LZPO01076791.1:0-10678 GCA_001675575.1 Neotoma lepida
CATTGTTTTTGATCCACTTCTGCATCTCTTACCCTAGGCTTCCTGTGGGTTAAGATGAAATGAACATAGAGCCACTGGGCTCTCACAAGCACAGAAANTGAAAGGGAGTTGTCCATTTCTTTTCCCATTTTCTTTATGAAATCCTAGTCCTTCCTCTTTGTTTTCCATCTACTTTTCCTTTTTTCTGTCTCTGTTTTATTCTTCTTTATTTTTGAGTTTGTTTATAATTTCTTCTTTTATTTCATTTTGTTTGTACATTCTATGGAATGGCTCCCATGATAAATCACTTGCCTTCCAAGCATGAGGGTCTGAGTTTATTCTCATGTAAAAATACTGCACATGGTAGGGCACACTAAAATACCCAGGAATTGGAAGGCAAAGACAAGAGGATTCTTGGGACTCAGTGGCCAATGAATCCAACCTAATTNGTTAGTTTCAGACCAATAAGAGACCGTGTCTCAAAGAAGATGCACAGAGTTCTTGATAAATGATACTCCATGTCATCATCCTCCAGCCTCCACAAGCTCTGACACATATTTGCCTGTGTGCATCCTCACACACATGCACACATATACACACATGTAAAATATATCACATATAAAAGTGATACCCAATGTCAGTAAGATATAGATTTTGTGAACACATCTTGGGATAGTCAGAGAACTCCACCAAGATGAAGTGTGACTTATGAAGAGCCAGAATAAAAGTATAAATTATGTTCTATCAGAAAATACCCTTAAAGTAGCTGACATTGGGAAACAATGTTTTCATCACTTCCTCCTACCAGAAACAGATAAAGATCTTTAGTATGGAAGACTTAGTACAGGGATATCATGGATTACCATTTCCCACATACAGGAATATTATTATAGAAATCATAATAGCAAAGTATGGNTTTTCTTCCTTTTGTATAGCACATGAAAGTTTACAAGTCACTTAAGAGTTCTATTCATTGTTAAGAGAGGCTTGCGGAAATAAAAAGATGATATCATCTAGGAAAGGTGAGTATGTGGTGTGTAGCATTCTCACTGCCATTTTACATCCAAATCTCTATTCCAGGATGGTGTTTCCCACTGAGTCTATTCACCACTCACATTTCCACCCAGTAGGAGACTTGACAGCCCCACAAGATCTGACATGCAGGCTGAAAAATGCGCACAATCTTTTCTCTAAAACACTACATCGGAAAAATATGAATGCTATTATACAATGATGCTTGCTCCTCTTGAAGTGTAACAAAGGGAGAAAGAACAAAAGAGAATGAGTGTGAGAGAGTGTATTATGCTGGAGCTTTGCAGTGGAATTCCTAGAGTCACATGTTTGACAAACTGGGGTTGTCTGACAGTAGCCGTCACATCATTGGTCTCTCCATGCTGTTCAGTGTTCACTGCTGGGGTGCACAAATGGTTTGGGCTTCATTCCTTGATGTTTCCTTCTGCTTAACAATGCCAGTTCTTAGTAGCCCCAAGTGGCAATTCCCCAGCGACAATGGTGTTTTAAGAGATTTTTCTGCATGTCCTGAATTTGTCAAACCTAAATCTTGTGCTTGAATGGTCAAAGGCTTGAAGACACTGGAATTTAAGAATTATTCTGCCANCTTAGCCTGTCATTTCTGAATAAGCAGCATTAGGATAGGATTATTAGCTAATTAATTACTTACTTTTTATCTCTGCTTCTCCTCTTTCCACTGATGTTGCTCAGTCTGTTAAGGAAAAACATCATCTCACCCACTACCAGCATTCAGATCTTCTGGCTGGGTCTGAAGGGAGATGCTATTTTTTTTTTAATCATGCTGAAACTGGTGTCACATTTACTTTGCACACACATATCCCAATAAATTCCTTGTGTGTCTACTACCTGTTCCACAATGATGTTCTCATCTTCCCTTCCTTTCATTTCTTCCATTTTCCCTGGCTAAATAAAGAAGAAGGATGGAAACATGCCACTCTCTACCCTGGTCTTAGACAACTTCTTTATGAAGGCTTCTATTCTCTAGTGAGTTGATCTAAAATAAGCATGGAGCAGGTCCAGAGCTTGTAGTGCTGCATGGGTAAAAAGCTGCTGCCTTAAGAGCTAGTAGTGGTCTTAATCGGCAGTGGTCTGAATTAATAGGTCTAGCATAATTTTAGATTGATTCAGTTATGTTAAAATTGAATTATTTACCTAGCCAGGGAACTTTCAGATGTATCAAGGGTGACTGACTCTCCTCCTGTCTAAAATACTACAATTATGTCTCCAAGAAAAGTTCTGTGGAAAGGTAAATATCATTTTGGCAATAAATCCTTGNATCTGTGGTTTAGGATAATTGGGACAAGGACCTATTAACTTTCTGGCCCACTACTTTCAAAATGTGGCCAAGATTCATAAGTGTCCAGTGATGAGCAACATTGGTTCAAAGGTCTTACCTGAAGATAGCTTTAACTACTCCATTATGTCTCTTTGTGACCTTTGCAACACCATAAGCCCCCAGACCCTCAGTACTTTATAAAATCAGTGTCATTCCAGCCTTCTCAAAACATTTTTAAAATACAAAAAAAAAGCTTAATTCAATCCCTCATACTAGATTGCCTTGCTCAGCCTAGCAAGGGAAGGTGCTTAGTCTTACCACAATTAGATATGCCATGCTTTGTTGATACCCATGGGAGGCCTGCCCCTTTCTGAACAGAAACAGAGGAGGAGTGGATTGAGGAGGGAGCAAAAGTGGGGGCAGGAAATGGGCGCAGAGGAGGGAGGGGAAACTGTGGTCAGGATATAAAACAAACAAACAAATAAATAAGTAAAATTGAAAAAGAGTATTTATCACAATGATTGGCATCTACCAGACTCAATTTTAAGAGCATTATGAAATATAGATAATTCAGTCATTAAAGGCGTAGTTTATTTTCTTAATACACATATGGACATGAAAAAGGCATATTTTAGCTTTTACATTATAACGAATTATATACAGTTTTAAAAATCATCCATTAATCCAGAGTAATCCCATTTTGTAGAAAATCTAAGAGGAGCATGGAAGATAATTGTCCATTTTCTTTTCTTTTTCATTGTATTTCCTTGAGCCTTTTTCTTGGTCTTTCTTGTCTTCCTTTCAGAGTCACAGATGCTGAGCCTCCTAAGTGCTCTGAGAAAGCCAGTATTTATGTCACTCCATTAAAAATATCTTTCTCTGAGAATTATCTTAAGGAACATGTTCAGTTCCTGTGCCCATGCTGCACATTAAAGATAAAATTGTTTGAAAGAGTTCAGGTTTCCTCAAACTTACGTACACATGTAAGTCAATTTCCCTCTTAAAGGAAGTCTTCTGAATTTTTACTCAGAATTTTAGTGCATCTGCTTTGCCACAATTATGAGAATAGTTTCTGTTTAATGTCTCAATTTAAACACACCTCAGTTTCAAATTAAAAGTGTTAGTTACTAGAGTTAGATAAGACATTAATACACTTGAAGTAAGAAAATAAATACATATAACACAAAATTAACCAATAGAAATTCAGTGTGAGAAATGGTGCAGGAACGCTGATGATCTAATGCTACTGTCATTTGAGCAAGCAAATACTACTGTTGTTTGAAAAATTTCTGTGGGTGAGGTCAGCAAGACACTACAACAGCAGCTTCATGTCTTCCTTCACCCACAGATGCACTCAATAAGCAGCTAAATGAGGATCAATTCCCTTTAAGAAATATCCAGAAGCTGTTGTGAGTCTGTCACATCAAAAGACTAGAAGAATGTTTAAAACAGGGAAAGCTGAGACATATTTTTTTGCCATAGACTCCTTCTGCAATTGCAGGAGCAGAAAATTTGGAAGCATTCTCCAGCCTCCAGCTTCTGCACAAAATGCCAACAGTTTAGACTACACATATAGTACCGCTACCATTATGACTGCCACTCAAGGGACTGTCCCAGTTCAGGTGTCTCTAGATGCTGACCTGGCTTCCCATGAACTATTGAGAAGAAGATGGCTTAAAACATTTACACCAGCATGCCTTTAGCACTTTCTGTTGACTTATCCTAAGGCAAGCTGGCAACAACCCCAACTCAGCCTTCTCCCTGGAAGAGACAAGCTGCACATCTAATAANGGGACTTTCTGAGCTTCTGCCAGAGGAGCTAGCTTCCAACTTTCCTACCACATGGTATTGGGCAGCAGGCAATCAGCAGTTCCCTAAGGACTGATGAATACCTGAGTACTGAATGGACTCTGGAGATTGAATGGACTTGTTTTCATCTCCTCACAGCCTTTTGTATACTTTCATCATCATTTGTAAAATCTGCCACCGCTGTCCCCCACCATCTCTGTGCTCATGCACTCTCTAGAACTCTTTAGTCACTTTCTTACCACAACTGGTGACACCACTGATGCTAAGGCAATGGCCACTCTATTGTCTCCTCTTCATGTCACCACCTCATCCCATCCTACTTATCATAAAAATCAAGAGTAGGCAAAGATTGTTTTTGGAGAATATTTCATTTGTCCTAATGTTGGGATAGCACAGGGTGTTTCCCAGCTAACNAAAAATGCCAGATAAATAGCATAGTTATATATTCAGGAGGGAGGTGTGACACAGATGGGNCNTGCAAATGTTTTGCATTGGTACCAATGACAGCTAGCTTCGAGGTCCACTGATCATAATATTTACATAAGGACTAGTCATCAGGCATTACACTATGACACTTTTCAGTCAAGAAATAAGCTCATCTTTGCAAACTTGATAAGTCAGTATGAATTGGGATAGCCTGATGAATAAGAACAAGCACATGCCCAGCTTTCTCCCTTGACTCTGCTGCTACTAGCTACCAACTCCAGAACCATGATGCATAAGTAACCCAGCCAAAACCAAAAGATACCTAATCATCCCTGATAACATTGCCACATGCTACAATGAAAAGCTAATATGTAATGACTATTGGAGGGGTTCTGTTTTATGTGTATGGTACTAATCAGGGTNTTTAATTTATTAGACAAGCACTCTACTTACCCCTGAACTGTACAATGAGGTAAATTTGTAACAAGAAAATTATATTGATTGGTTGAGTGTCTTTCTTTTCAAATTTAGATAAGTAAAAAGTAAATGAGTTCCTTCAGCTGGGAGAGTAGGAATTATATTTTCTGTAAGAGATGGGATTTGGTTTGAATTTTGGTGGAACTAAATTGAATGTTTTTCAAAGAAGGAGCCCAAGTGAGCTGAAGATTTCAGTTATCTGGTTTGGTCAGCTTTTGAGAGGAGCTTCACAGTTGTTGATAAGATGGAGACTATCACTCCACAGGGTTAAAGCACTTATTGAATTACAATAAGAATTCAACAAATCAAAGCATATTAAAAACATCACCTAGAATAGCTGTGGTATATAGTACTAGCTACCTGGATCCACCTTAAAAGTTTTATTGATGTTCACCTATCAGATTGCTTTTGTGCTTTATGTGTGTAAATGTTCACACAATGTGTGTGACTTAGATAAAGCATAAATAGTGGCCACAGGAAGATTATGGAATGGACAGAAACTAGGGTAGGAGTGTCATATTTGGGCTATCTGTATTTTCATNGTTTTGACTTTTATGGTTGAGATTTTTTATTTGTTTTGGTTTTGAGATTTCAGGTTTGTTTAATTTCTTGTTTGCTTGTTTTATTTATTTATTTATTTATTTATTTATTTATAAAATATATTTATTTTATTTATCATTATCTGGACTTAGTACATATTAAATGAGATTCTCCCTTGTTCAATCACTGTATTGGATACACATAAGTAATCAAGGAACAACTATCATTATTATTTATTAAGTTTTGAAGCCTGAAAGCCTCACTTTACAGAAAGATTCCCATGTAAGGTTCTCGAGCATGTTGCTTAAATAAAATCATCAGCCCATTTCTAGCATACATTGTATCCGTCTTTATGTATTTGCATTGTCTTAGTTAAAAATTATGATCCTACTATAATAACTTTGCTGGTATACTAAATTAGAGTCTTTACATTAGATTTGAAATCTTGTTACAGAAAGTAACAGTGCATAATGAAATAAATCACTCACAAAATCAATTGCTCCCATATTTCCTTTCTTTCTTTTAGAAGGCAAGTGACAAAGTTAAATGAAAAATAATGTTTTATAAACAAAAATCTATGAATGGACAGACAGGTTATTTATGTAAATTTGTCTATATTTATAAAATTTGTTCTGCACACTTGATGCATCACAGTTACTCCCAACTTTGCCAATATATTGAGCTCCCAGCACTCAAGGGCTTTTCTAGCCCCAAGTTCCAAACTCTTTCCACAACCCCCCCCCAAAGCCACATGATTAGCTCTGTCACAGCAAAATCCTGATACCAACTTGTCTTAGGGTTACTATTATAGTGATAAAACATCAAAACCAAAAGCAACTTGGGGATGAAAGGGTTTATTTCACTCACAGTTCCTTATAATAATTCAACACCAAAAGCAGTGAAGGAACAACTTAAGCCAGGCAGGAACTTGGAAGCAGGAGCTGACACAAAGGGCATGGAAGAGTGCTGCTTACTGGCTTGCTCCCCATGGCTTGCTCAGTTGCTTACTTATATAGAACCCAAGACCACCAGCCCAGGGGGTAGCCTCCTGACAGTGAGCTGGTACCTCCTCCATCAATCACTAATTAAGAAAATGTTCTANAGACTTGCCTGTAGCCTGATCTTATGGAGACATTTTCTCAATTGAGGTTTCCCTCCTCTCTGATGACTCTAGCTAGTGCCAAGTTGACACAAAACTAATCAGTACAAAGTATAAGTATAGAATTGTTTCTAGAAGGAACAAGCCTAAAACAGGAGAGAGTGTATTTTTCTTTAATGAAAACACATCTACTTCATTAATAGTAAAATGTACTTTACTTTCTACTGCTTTAATCATAGACAGTCTGAAGTAAGTTTTATACCTAGGTTTTATCAAGTATTTTTCTCCTTTAACTTGCAAAATGCCCAAAATTCAACTCCACTTAAGTGTTTAATGTGCAGCACTTCCTGTGTAATACCATTATGTTAATCTAACAGCTGTCTTTCAAACTGTCAAACATTAATTACAATTAACAAGAGTGATTTTTAAATAAGATTAAATTGGGAATTATTTTGAATTATAGTTCAACAAGCTAATGATTTTTTGTTTTGTTTTGCTTTTTAACAAAGCCCAAGTATTGGTTGATTATGGTAAATGGTTATTGCAATGTAGATTTTAAGAAAGAGTATTCTGAGGAAAGTAATGTGATAGTCTCTATGCTGTCTTTGAGGCTACACTCTTGGTCACTAATGACAGAAGCATTCAGGAGGGTCAGAGAGGCCAAGGTTTCCAATCTTTACCAAGCTTTATAAAGTGTTCTAAAATGATGGAGTAATCTTTGATAAATTTCCAATTATTTGCTCTGGTAATATTTAGTGTATTGTCATATTGATGGTTATGTTCTTCAAGCTAAAGGCTAAGAACAGTGAGAGTACTATGGAAGACTTTAAGTGGATCAGTGTTGGACTCATAAATATGAAAATACATAATATTTTCTCAGAGAAAATATGTCATTTTGATTTATAATGTTATGACAGCTTACAAGTGCTGACTATACTATAAATAGATAATAACTTTCAATATATTAAAACTGTATAATGAAAAGAATTATTTTGTAATTTGGAGATTAGCATTACTGATCATATAGAATCTATTCCAAAGTGGTAGGGATTAAAATATGTGTACTTTTTAAGCATCATGAGTTTTTTAACCATACTTAGTTTCACATCCCAGTGTACCACTTACCATGGAAGTGAGCATAGCCACATGGTCTGCCTCCATGTAACNTTGTCATCTACAGAGGGGAATATTTAAATAATCCTTGCATCACTTTGTTCTGTTGTTTGTTCTCTTTTGTTACATGATTTGATCATCAAAATTTGGTACTCAGCAATCACTAAGGTAATATTAGTCCCATTATATTTCCACTTGAGGCAATCCACAATTTTACCATGATGCACATTGTCAAGATTCTTACTGTCTCCCTGATATTTATAAACAAGGATCTTAATCATTCTAATAAAAATCATAAATAATAAATCCTATGTGAATTTAGGGAAAATTTCTAACAGTTTTTCAGTAGTCTCCTAATGCATTGAANTGTGGAGGCCCACAGAGGGTTTCCTAATGAGATCTGAGCTTGCTTTACCAAGCAGGGCTGCATTAGAGGATTGCTTGACCACATGTGTGGTTACCAGGTATTTAGAGGAGTCTGCCCTTGGCTGTGCAAGGGGCAGGTCTTTTGCTCTACCCCTTGGCATTCCTAAAAAGGCCCTTTAGAAGAGACAGAAGGGGCCAGTGGATATTGACACAGGCCCTCCTGAGGCTATCCTGTGTTTCTATCTGTTTCTCTCCCCTCTATCTTTCTATCTAAATATTTCTCACTCCTCCCTCCTCAAGAGTACCCTGGGGAAAAAGTGGAAGCAGGCCTCCCACAGAAAAATGGGTAGGCCTTCCACACTGAACTTGAAAATATATTATTTCACCATGGACAAATAGATTTGTCAGACTACAAAAATAATTTTTTAAAAAGGTTACTCTTCTTAATTTTCAAAGTAGATGAGAAATTTACCATTCCTCTCTGTTAAAACAAAACACAACACTTCAAACTTTTCTTCTAAGATACCTCTTGGAAGAATATATCATATTTATTTATTTATTTATTTATTTATTTATTTATTTATTTATTTATTTATTTTACATCCCAAACACAGTTTTCCCTCCTCACATTAACTTCCCCCTTCCCCTCTGCCCACCTCCATCCACTCCTTCTCCATTTCTGTTCAGAAAAGGGCAAATCTCTCATGGATATCAACAAAACATGGCATATCAAACACCTCCCCTTTTTTTTCTGAGCATAGCAACACAGTAAGAGGAATAGGGTCCCAAAGCCAGCAAAACAGTCAGAGACAGCCCTGACCCCACTGTTAGGAGCCCCACACAAAGACCAAACTACACAACTNTCCCATTTATGCAGAATGCCTACGAGTTCCTAGGTAGCTTTACCCANTTGTCAGTTAAGTATCTGTGAGCTCCTATGAGNCCAGGTTAGTTGAGTCTGTGGGTTTCCTTGTTATGCCTTTCACCCTTCTGGCTCCTACAATCCTTCCTCCCTTTCTTCAGCAGATTTCCTGAGCTGTGCCTANCGTTTGGCTGTGGGTCTACATCTGTTTCCACCAACTGCTGGATGAAGCCTCTCTGATGGCAACTGGGAAAAGCACCAATCTATATGTATAGCAGAATATCATAATGTATCATTTTATTGACATTTTTTTCTCCAGTCATGTTTGTTTCTATTCTAGGTCTCTGGGCCATCAAGCCTTTGGGTCCTGGTACTCCCGGAAGTGTCAGGGGTGGACTAACTCTGAAGGCATGGGTCTCAGGCTGGACCAGTCATTGGTTGGCCACTCCTGTAATCTCCACANCACCCTTACCCAAACATATCCCATAGGCAGGACAAACTGAAGGTCAAAGGTTATGTGGCTGGGTTAGTGTCGGAACACCTCCACTGGAAATCTTGCATGGTCACAGGAGATGCCCTGTTCAGGCTTCATATCTGCTATTGTTAGGAGTCATTGATTCCTGGGAGATTCTCTTGTACCAGGTTTCTACCTGAAACCAAAATAGCCTCCCCCCTTTTCCAGTCATTTATTTTAGTACTCTTAACCTCCATTCCCCACAAAACTGATCCCTCTTGCTCCCATCCCCATTCGCCTCCAGTCCACTGATGAAATCTCTTCTATTTCCCCTTCCCAGAGAGATCCAAACATCCCCCCCTTGAGCCTTCCTTATTACCTGGTGGTGCCCAGATCTGGCAGCAAGAATTTCCGCCAAAAACTTGAGAAACCTTTTAAAAAATGATTTTAAGACAGTGCTAAAAACAGCTTCATAAATGTGTCTCTCAGACAAGCCGTGAGCTACACTGTGGTGGGTTGAGCTACAGCATGGCAGATTCCCNCTGAGGTACACAGAGGTTTCTCCAAGCTATACAGCACACTGCATGGTGGATTTAGCTTTTGCTAGTACAGACAAAAATAAATAAATAAATAAATAAACAAACAAACAAATTAATTAATAAGGTTTCTGGGCTACACACTGCTTGTTGGAGGCATAGAACCATTGCTTCCCANAGTTGGCAGTAGGTGTACCTCTGCCATATTGGGAAACTGAATTGAGCAGAGTCAGCAGCCAAGGCTGACTAGTTTAGTTCTAGCTACACTGCAGTTTAAATCAATGGTCAAAAAATGATTATAGGTTCACAATAAGACAGATTCAGATGGAATAAAATTCTGAATATTTTACAATATATGTAAAAATGTATGTAGGCTTGGAAGAGAGAGGAAAAGGAGGATAGACAGTTCTATAAAGAAAAACATAATTTTAAAAAATAAAGTCTTTAAAGAGACAATAAAAGTAATATAAAAAGTAAGCCACAAAAAGATGGGAATCACACAGAGAGTATGGATTATATTGTCTTTGCGATTTTTAACTGCAGAAAGACATTTGATTGTGAAGGCTACTCAGTTAAACTAATATGTATATTTTAAAGGTATCTTGACTTCAAAATTCATGTCTAAGAATGCATTGCTTTGGAAAAGAGGTTCTGCTTTTGTTTCCACAGAAGATGAGAACCTGTGGATTCCTTCCAGATTAATATGGTT
>LZPO01076793.1:10024-23295 GCA_001675575.1 Neotoma lepida
ATACTGGATTTTGTCGTGCCTTGTGACCCTTTCTCGCACGGTAACCGCAGCGCTGCATTAATAACAACAGTTGGGAAAATAACACTTATGTCAACAGACAAAAATGGAAATATAAATCTGTTTTAAATTAATAGCAAACAGAGTAAAAAACAGTGTAACTTGGGGGTGAGGAAGAAGACACAGATGGTAACAGGAATCGATAACATATTTGTGAAAGTGTTTTATGAAGAAGACCAAAGAGGACCCCATCAAATAGCTATCAAAAGACAAAGCAAGTGTGAAGGGCAGGAGACAAGGGAAGGAAGCCATAGATTCAAGATGAAAACCATTTGCTTTCAGCAGCTGCTGAAAAAGGAAATCTTTCTCCCCCTGCAACTCACTTCCTCCTGTCTATTGTGACACCTTGAATGCAAGTTCATTGCTTTTGATGATATTTTATTTTCCACTAAGTTGTTTTTTTCCCTGTCGATGCCAAATAGATCAAAGGTGCTTTTAGCCCTTCCTAATCCCTTCTATTGACACTGTGCCTGGCATATTGTCACACTCAATAAGCTCAGGTTTCAGATAGATAAGCACAGTGAACATTCATTCATTTCTAATGCTTAATAAATTAGACTTTTCTGAGGAGCTAAGGATTGTTTAAAGGAGATGAAGAAAATGTACCAAAGTCTTAAAGTTTGTTTCTATCCAAAAAAACCTGTCAAAACAGGTAGTTGTTCTTTTATTAAACTGCAAAACCATGTTTCCCGTTTTTGCTATAAGCCAGAAATTTCAGAAGAGTAACAGATGATCTACTTGAAAATTGAACAAGTGGGCTGGAGACTGGAATGC
Source organism: Neotoma lepida (assembly GCA_001675575.1). Classification (NCBI taxonomy): domain Eukaryota; kingdom Metazoa; phylum Chordata; class Mammalia; order Rodentia; family Cricetidae; genus Neotoma; species Neotoma lepida. Next base: position 10,856 of record LZPO01076793.1, read on the forward strand.
TACCTTGACATAAAATGGTTATTTTGACAATGTTTTGGCCACATTCAAGTTGAAAATCATGGCCACAGTCTGTGGTCCTACGACTTTAAAATAAGGAACCTACTAAAAATGATAATGAAAGAACCAAACCCACAGAACAACTTGAAGACTATAAAAACAGGAGAGCAGCAATAAAAAGTCTCAGGAAGACAAATACATAAGATATGTTTCACTAAAGTTAAAGAAAAATGGAATTTAAGAAAAACCTCGGAGGTATGACCATGACCTTTAAAAACTGCTATAAAAATGACTAAAATAAATAATGCAATACATATGCTATTAAATATCTGATTCCCTCACAAAGTGTGTGTGTTTTGCATGCATATACACAATAATGCCTAAGATGCTAGTTTTCAGTTGCCACCACATGGGATAAACCCAGTTCACTGTAGCTGGATTGTATTGTGGGATTTCTAACCTAGAAAATTTCATCATAAAAATGAAGGGTTGATGCAGAAGTTACAAAATAATTCCATAAATGTGAACAATAAAAAACATTAACTTTCTTACAGAGAGTAAATAAATTGAAGCCATAGCATCAAGTGCCTAGTTTATTTGGAACATTAGGGTAACAGCATAAATGTGTATGTTGAATGAAAGAAAAACTTATTTTCTCACTCACAGCAGTGTGCTCATAAGTATGCTGGTCGTTACACAGAATTTGTCCCTATACAGAGGAGATCTTATTTGTAATTAGTTAACATATATATCAGGTTTACCATGTTCTTGATACAACAAAAATATTGTCCCATAAATTTCAAAGTTAAGGTAAAAGAAAGACAAAGAAGGAAGAAAACACAGTACATAAAATTAAAAAAGAACATTGTGTAAGAGAATGCTTTGTCAGGTTCCTGCCCAGTTCCAGGGCCGCTCTGTAGCGTAATGGCTCAGGCTTCTCATTAGCTAGCTCTTACATCTTAAATTAACCCATTTTTATAAATCTATACTTGCCAGGTTTGTGGCCTTTTCAGTACCTTTACATCTTGCTTCTTTTGGCAGCGGCTAGCAGTGTCTGCCCAGCTCTGCTTTCTTCTTCCTCTCTTTCTAGTTAGAATGTCCCACCTAACGTTATTCTGCCTCACCATTGGTCAACAGCTTTATTCATCAACCAATCAGAGCAACACATATCCAGAAAGACATCCCACAGCAACATTGAAATCGGGGTTCTAATAAAATTATTAAAAATGCTATCAATAATTATTAAAATATGATTTCTCTAGAGCCATGTACTTTACTGAACCTAAGGGGATATATTGGCAGTATTGACAGAAGGGACTGCTTGGGACCCTGTTTTGATTGGGTAGGATAAAGAAAGGAAGCACTATTGTGGCAGTGGAGTGCTGGACTCTGAGCTTCTTCTGAGAAGAGAAGCTAATGTAAGGCCCCAGCCAGACCATCAGAGGTGCTGCTGGGGGTAGGGAGGGGAATGCTTAGGTGGGGAGGATTCCCTACCCTCCTGGGTGCCTAGGACCCAACNCTGCATTTTGGAGTCAGTTTAAATAGTATCAAAAAAGAGGAAATTAAACATCAAAAGAGTAATATGAAACTCCCATCCTTTCAAAAAAAGATGAGTGAATATAATTTGTGAATATTGAATATTGAATATAGAATATTGAATATTGAAATATTGAAATATTCAATATTCAAATATTGAATGTAGAATATTAATTTTAGTAAAATTAAAAGTAAATTAAAAAAAGTAAAATAAATCCAATTAAATGCATTTTTCATTAAATCACAAAATGAAGTAAGCCTGAAAACCAAACAATACTGTTTAGTAGTGAGATAAGGGAATCTGGGAAGACACTAAGAAGAGCTTTAGCATGCAGTCCAGTTTGTTGAAGCATTTTATTAAAACTTGGACTAGTCTTTCCGTTTCACTTGAGATTTCAGAAATTAAAAGATTTTTTTCTTTTCACAAAGAAATTACCATGTGGTAAATCAAGGTGTAGTGTAAATAAATACTTTCTACTCTGATATTTTTATTTGTATTTAATTATACTGATAATAAAATAATAATAACTAGAATACTTTTAAATTCTAAACTGTAATTCCATGGATTCTAGTCATATATTTTATTAATCTTTACAGTTAATGAAAACAAAAGCTAGAGGAGATTTCAGAGCACTGACACTCTTGTTGGGCGGTTACCCATGGGTGCTACTGTTCCAAGGTGGTTGGAGATGCTTTTGCACAGAGACTTCAAGAATATATTATCATTATTACAGAATTACAATGAGCACACAACAGTGTGAGTGACTCAGGTAGATAAACCCCTAATACTTCTTCTAAGGCTCGAAATTAAACTTTTAATGTTATTTTTCTTCATGTTTTGTGTTGTGGTGTGTGTGTGTGTGTGTGTGTGTGTGTTTTGGATTTCTGTTCTTTTCTTTTCTTTTCTTTTCTTTTCTTTTCTTTTCTTTTCTTTAATGAAGTGCTTCAGAGGATCAATGGCTGCTGAGACAGGAAGAATCCATGTCCTCCAGGAACCAAACTCTGGTAGGTTTTTCAGTTCCAAATTGTCATTGTTGTCTTACCTAAGCACAAGTGCTCAAGAGCAATAGTAACCGAGTTCAGTAGGTCTGAAGTACACAGACACTCACACAAATACACAGTCTCTCTCTCACACACACATACATATGTATATATGTCTAGGAATAATAATTACAGAAGAGGTGATGAATTTGAGAGTGAATATGGGATAAGGGAAGAGTTGGAGTAGAGAAGAGATACAAAAAATGTCATAACTTCAGTACTCATGAAAGAAAACTTCAAAAATAAAATGAAATGGAGACTAAAAGGGTGATACTTGAATATGATACTCAAAACAATCAACTTCCCATGGACCCAGTTTGAACATATACAAAACCTGTGTTTTTTATATATGACTATATTGTTAGAGCTAAAAGAGCTAAGATAGGTGAGGGAGAACAGCCTGTTCCTGATATAAGATAAATCAAAGAAGTAAAGAAAGACAGACTTGGTGTAAGAACTCTTCTTTTAGCTCCAAGCAACAGGTACTGATAGGTCAGAGGAGAGCATTAAATCCAATGCAACCATAACTCCTCAAGCACTGTGGCATAAAACAAGATTGCTTTTTCTGAGAATAGAAAGATTATTTGAACAGAGAACATTTCCTAGGATTTTAGTCATATCTTGGTAAAACTTACCATGAAGATGTTAATAGTTTCCCTCCCCAGACAAGTGCCATAGATAAAGATCAGAAATACTACCAGTGTCAGATGCAGAAATGGGGGACTATTTTATCACATATTGCAGATGACATTATTTTTCGCTGGTTGCAATAGTCTCAGCCCGCAAGACCTCCTCATAATAGTCAACCCATAGGAGCATTGTCCTTGATCCTACCCCACAATTCTGCTGCCACATTAAATCCTTATTCAGAACGATCAAGTGATATTAACCTTATAGATGTAGCAGTGATTCAATACAGCCAGATAATAATTGTTAAATTTCCAGGTAAAACAAATCATGTCAAAAAGATGAAAATGATTATAAAGAGAAGAAAAAAAATGAGATTAACGGAAAACAAACATTTCCCCCTTCTATAATTTTATTCTTCTGAAACCTAGTACTCAATTGAGAATTTATAATCTGCATTAGGAGTCCAGCATTATAGCAATGAAATACATTTATTTTTACCCTATTTTTTCATTTAAAAGTATTTATTTATTTATTTATTTATTTATTTATTTGTGTGGGTCTGTGCACATGACTGTGTCTAGAGGCCAGGAGGGGCAGCAGATCCTCTGGAGCTGGAGTTACAAACAGCTGTGAAGCCTCTGAAGCGGGAACTGGAATATGGTCTTAAGAAAGAGCAACAAAAACCCTTAGCTCCTGAAGCTACTCTTTAGACTTTAGACCCTCTTGTTGTATTTCATTATAAGTGATGATTTCACAGTGTCAATGAAAGCATTTAAATCATGGTGCCTTATTTACTTTGTTAATTTCCTGGGAATGGCTTTTAAGCACTCTGATAGCAGAGAGTGAGCTACTTTTGGGTAGCTAAAAACAGGATGTTACATCAGGTATCCATTCTCATTCAGAACATGAAACACTGATTCTCCTGGATCATATTATTTTTAGCTCAGAAAGAGATAAATTATTTTCCAAAATGATTTTTCCCACATCTAGATTTCATAGCATAACTAAATTCTGACTCATTTAAATTTGTTCAACAAGTGAACAATTGACACAAGAAATCATTCAGATGTGATGTTTCTCCTATTAAAACTAGAATTGTTTTGTTTTTTATATAAAGTCTATTCTCAAAGTGGATATCAATCTAAACTGGCATTAAAATAACCAACACTAAATAGACACAGCACATTATGGGGAGTNGGAGGACACGGGAGCAGCCAGATAAGGAAGTCATGTAATTAAATAGTAACTAAAATAAAAAATAGATAAATTAATAAGATAGTACAGTCACCTATAATATAATGAAATAAAAATGAAGGTGTCTGAGGTTTTATATTTTTTATGTAGATATAGTTTACATGGAATGAGAAGAAAGTGAGTACTGGAGTAGAATCTGAATGGTATGCTAAAAATTAAGTAAATTGATTACCTTTTTATGCATAAGCCACTCTCATAATTTTTAAAATTGTGTTGGAAAATTATTTAAAAATCTTCTTTCTAAATAGGACTATAAATTACACTTAAATATTGTGAAATTATAAGGGAAATATTTGGTGTTCATTGAATTCTTTCTCTCTCTCTCTCTGTGTGTCTTTATTTTGGATAGTTAAAAAAGCTATAATTCTAATTGTGTGAATTAAACAAAATTTGAGGATTAAAACAGATCATCTCATTGAAAAAAAAAAGTCTTGCAGTAAGAGATTGGTATTTTCAATCCTTAAAAACACGAGGAAGATTTGTAGCTCCTAAGGACACTATTCATCTTTTACTTGCAAAGATTTTTTCCATTTTTGAAAAAATATTTCTCTTAATGATATTTTATGCTCAATAAATATTATGTTTGCTTGGGATCAATATCATCTCAAGCTTGTAAAGAACATTTTTAACATTAAAGTTTCTCATGTCTCCAGAGATTTATTTCATAGGCAAAAGTTCAAATATACTCTGTGTTTAGGAAACACTCAAGAGCTGCATGTGCTGTAAGTCTCTTTGAAGGAGATATTGTTGGAAAGAGGAGATACACTAGAACTGTCTATCAAGTGGCCTGCTTTGGAGAAATTGTAGACTTTGGTCTCCAACTGTGGGTTAGAACACTCAGACTGATCCATTGCAGGCTTAGTTACTAACTCTCCATTCCCAGTTTTATCGTCAAGCAAAAGGACCAGGGACAGAGGTTTTCAGTTCATAAAGGCTGATTGGTAAATGGCATCACCTATATGAATGACTTTATCGTGTAAGGAAACCAAGCAGATCCTCCTAGCAGAACCTGAAAAGTTATCTGTCTAAACACCAGTGCTGCCCTCTGAAGCGAGCCTGTAGGCAGAGCTCAAAATTACTGCTGAATCAAGGAATTCAAGGCCCTGAAGAGGTACTTTTTAGGCTTTTCTTTTTTTCTTTTCCAAGACATATAATCTCTCTTGACAGTAAAATACATAAGAAGCACCTCATAGTACTTTAATACTAAACTTGGAGGATACATTTTACCAGCTGAATAAAAACAGATCAAATTATAGACATATTTAAATCTTTTCTACTAATTTGAATTAACTATAATTTTAATTGTTTGCAATTATTCTTTAAAACCATTTTATGGTACTTAGCCAGTTCATCTTTTAAACATATGTATCTGTATACATGTGTGTGTTTATGTATCATACTTGCTGCCACTGACCCTTACTTTCCTTCATAAATAGACTGGATTTTGTTTCTATTGGACCAGTCAGATATTTCCAGAATACTGAACTAGACAGAATAAGATAAAATGGATTTTTTCCAGCCCAGGGCTATTTCTCCATTCCAGGCAGCACTGCATATTGATCTTCTTCTATTTCTAATTTTGTTGCCACTGATTGAGCCCAGCTCTAAATCTTCTAATGGCTTACACGCTGTTAGGATGCTACATTGCTACCAGAAGCACAATGTAGCAATGTTCTCATTTTAAACTCTAATTTGGTCTTATTTGCAGCAAATTAAGGTGCCTGATGTGGCATTTTAGTACCAAAAAAATGCTTTAATATATGTCTTTCTTTACTCACCTACACAGAAAAACAAAACCTATATGGTCAATACAAATATCTGCATTATACAACAGAGTAAAATAGGACNTGAAAAGACAATTGAATAAATTTTGCACTTATATTCCCTCAATATCAACATTTGGATAAAATCATTTTCATTTTTTTCTTGATTTTCCTATTTAGTAGTTATGTAGGTCTTCTCTCTCTCCCCAGCCCCGTGTGTGTGTGAAGAGGCCAAAAGAGAGCCACTGGAGGCCAGAGGACAACTTTAACAAGTCTAGTATCTCCTTCCACCTTTATGTAAGTTCTAGGGGTTGAGCTCAAGTTGCCAGATTTGTATGGCAAATCATGCTTTACCTTCTGAGCATGTCAGTGGCTCTGGAGCTGTTGTTTTAAAGTGAATGGTCACTAAATATTATATTTTTAGGCATTTACATATGGATATGATAAGTTTCTTATACCTGGATAAGCCTCTCCACCGACACAGCAATCCAAATCAGGCCGAATTAGGAAAGGTCAGGTTTAATGGGCAAAAACGTTTCTGGGTGATTCCCCAGCCCCTCAGAGAGGAGACCTGGATGAGCGACTGGAAGAACCACACATCTGTTTTCCAGAANGCCACTTAAATAACCTGAGGAAGTGGTCTTGAGCCTCTCTGGGGAGGAGCTGTGTTTGGCGGGCTTTGAAGGGGCAGATTCAGCAGGATATGGCCAAGTGCTGGGCTGCTGCTCAGGCTTCCCACAGGCCAGGAGTCCGGATGTGTGGGTGGCGCTGGGGCGGAGCCTGAGCCATGCAGGAAGTAGGAAACCAGGCTGGAGTACCGCCCAGCAGCTGCATCCAGAAGTGGACCCACTGGCTAGGAAGTAGCACCACCAGCGGCCAGCAGGAAGACATTGCATGGTGGCGGGGGGCTGCCTGCTCAGAGTAGGATGCCAGGGGCTGAGGTGGAGCTCCTACCAAACAGGATACATATTAAAAGTTGTGAGTACAATATTAAGAATTATCAGATCATGAGGCTGGAGAGATGGCTCAGAGTTAATAGTGATAGTACTACTCTAAAGGACCTGAGTTCCATTTGCAGAGCCCATATCCAGTGGCGGAAAACCCCTGTAATTCAGCTCCAAGAAATCTGTCTCCTTGGCACCCACATGCTTCTGCATACATGCACATATACCTAAAACAAATACATACNCAAACACACATACACAAATAATTTCAGGATTATAAAAATAAATGTAGATAAAATATTCAAAAGAGAACTAGTATATGGAATGAATGTATAAAGGGAATTTATGTGTACTATTACCATAATTATTTATGTTAGACAATAGAGAATTATAGAAAAAGGTATTTTCTATAAAAGAAAAAGAATACTAATGTGGACTTTTTGTCACAGTAAATAAAACTAAAGATGTATTATAAAGACTTTTTATACTTTTGTGGGGACATGGTGGACTACAACCTTAAGTGCAGTGTACTCCAACAAGTACCAATCTATGTGTATAGCACAATATCACTAAGCATCATTACATTAACATTTTTTTTTCTCCAGTCATGTTTATTTCGGTCCAAGGTCTCTGGCTAATCCAGCCTGTAGGTCTTGGTGCTCCAGGCAGTGTCAAGAGTGTGCTTACTGTCCTGGCATAGGTTTTAGGCTAAACTGGTCATTGGTAGGCCACTCCAAATTATTCCACAAAATAGAAACAGAAGGAACATTGTCAAAGTCTTTCTATGAGGCCATAGTCACCCTGATAGAAAAACCACACAAAGACTCAGCAATGAAAGAGATTACAGACCAATTTCCTTCATGAACTTTGATACAAAAATATTCAATAAAATACAGTCAGACTCAATCCAAGAACACATCAAAAAGATATCCTCCATGATCAAGTAAGCTTCACCTCAGTAATGCAGGGATGGTTCAATATAAGAAAATCTGTCAATGTAATCCACCATATAAACAAACTGAAAAAAAATGTGATCATATCATTAGATGCTGAAAATCCTTTGACAAAATCCAACACCCCTTCATGATAAAAGCAATATACAGCAAGCCGACAGCCAACACCAAATTAAAAGGTGAGAAACTCAAAGTGATTCCACTAAAATCAGGAACAAGAGAAGGTTGTCCACTCTCTCCATACTTACTTCTTTAATACAGTATTTGAAGTCCTAGCTAAAGCAATAAGACAACTATAGTATCTTAAAGTGAAAGAAAATTAAATAGAATTTGACAACTGCTACAAAAAACAGTAAGAAATAAAGTGACCCATTATTATACAGTCTTTGCCTTCTTTGTTTCCTTTGGGTGGCTTTGTTCNTTATATAGTTTTTATCCAACTCCACTTCTCCTTTTATTTTTATACCTAAATCTAGTATTCACTTCCACCATGGCCATGTCCTATTTGTTGTTTTAGGCTGATCAAAATCTTTGATGACTATACCTTTTGATTAGTATCTCCTAGAAAGGTCAATCAATAAAACCTCGAAATACATGCATATTATAGAAGAACAACTATGCATTTGACATGAGAAAAGTAGCTGAAACTTGGTTGTAATTTGTAAGTGAAAGCTGACTATGTGAAGTTGTTCTTTATTCCCTATACAATAAAAAAAAATATAATTTTGTTTCCAAAATAGGCTACTGGAGGAAAGAGCACTACAAGGCCCTCTTTATTTCATACATATGTCAAGGTTTTTAATGAAGAGAAAACACAATGACTTCACTAACCCACAAATGTGCTCTTGATTTTGTCTTTCAACATAACTGTTATTCATAATTTCTAAAAGTTCAATAAAAAGACAAACACTTTTAATACAGAAATAAATGAATGTGAAAGCATGACTATAAGCCTATTACTGCTTAATTAATTGGATACATAATGTTGTATTTATAACAAAACACATCGTTAAGCTTTTAAAAGACTACCCAGCACACCTGCTCATTTTCCTAAATAATCCACAAGCTCCTGTAATTCTTTATCCTAAATAAGTACATTCACTGATGCTGTTTTCAAACTTAGAGCAGAGATACTTCTGCTCCATGTGGACTTCAAAATCATTAGAATGTCTTGGTTTCTTTTTGTGATGTTTTACATCTTCTATTGGAACAATTCTAAAAATTATTTTTTCTGCTTAATGTGAGTAGCTGTGGCATATATTGCTTTGCTTGGCCTTAATGTCAATTTCAAAATGACTTAATATTTTGAAACATAACCTATTTCATTATAATGAAGTAACATACAGAAGTATAATTTCCTAGCTGACTAACTTAAAGNTATTAAATGGTGGAAGCATGAGGAAGGTTGAGAACCACTGCCCTATGGGACTGCACCCCACCGTGAAACTAGAAAGAGTGAAAAGGCTTATGTCTGTGTTCATCCTCATTGGGTACAAGGGTGTTGTAAAAGTGTGGAANACCACCAGTGTACACCATAAGCCCCTGCATCACCATCTTTGTGAAGGTTCCTGTGTGTGGANTATCCAAGGCAGTCAACCCAGGCATCACCTGGCTCTTCCAACAACACACTTAACCACTTGCCTTCCTGGGAGAATGACCGCTGTGGGCCATCACCCCATAATTGACTGGTGTGTGCTACTTTTTGACTGGAGGTTGGTGTGGCCCGAACCTGGGAGTGATTTTTATAACACCCTGTGTGCCCCATTTATATTTCTTTCTTCTCTCCTGTCTCCTTTATTCTTTTCTAAACTCAAAGTGCCTTTGAAAACATGCAAACGGAAATGGTTCCTATTGAAATGTGAGACATCAAAATAGCTGTTCCCCCCCTCCCCCCACCGCCCTGCAAGTAAAAGCCATAGGAAGAACGTGGCCCTGCCAGATACTAAAGTGTGTCAAACGGCATCCGGAGTGTGAGAAAGTCCTCAGGCCAATAACAGGGAGTTCCAAGGACAAACATCAGCCACAAAGCACAGGCAGATTTAAAGTATTTTAGTGATGGAATTTTATGTCGTAGGTGCTGGATGGACAGATCATTTAGTAAACATAGTGATACAAGACAAATAGAAAAATAAGGCTGCATCTACACTGAAATAAACTCTAGGAGGGTTCATGGATTGGTTTCCCTACATGGCAGCATTTTTAATACATGATAAACCCCAAGCCAACATGATAGTAGAGAAACAAGTAGAGAATGTGAAAGGTTTTTAAGGCCAGAAAGAGATAAAAGATAAGAATATACAGAAAGGCTAAGAAAGCCCTCTTTAGGCATGATGGTAATGTCAGTAAATGTGGAAATGAGCAGAATTTTGTTGAATATAGGGGTAACGGTTGGAGTGAGAATTGTCCTGCACCGGCTCAGCTATTTGGACACTTGTTTCCCCTGTAGGTGGCGCTGTTTGGGGAGTGAAACCTTTAGGAGATGGAGCCTTACTGGAGGAAGTATGTCACTGGGGGGTGGGGCTTTGAGAGTTCATAGCCTTGTCCCGCTTCCTGTTTGGCTTTGCTTACTCATTCGCCATTATGGATTCTCCATCTGGAACCCTAAGCCAAAATATACTCTTTCATCCATCAGTCATTTTTGGCCATGGTGTTTTATCACAGAAACAAANTGTAACTAATCACAGCGGCCATTTAGCTATCAAAATTCCACCAAAAATGAACCTGTGAACCTGTGGGGCTGGGGGATACTTCAGTCTGTAAAATGCTTATAAGAAAGGACACAAGTAAGAAAGAGAAAAAGAAGCCTGGTATGGTGGCCCAAGACTGTAATCCTAGCCCTGAGGGGGGGGGGTTAGCAACAGGTGGATCCCTGTGTCTCCCTGGCCAGTGAACCTGTTCCTCCTGGTAGGAAACCATGCCTTCAGCCTTCTCCCAATTTGTCAAATTGATGGATCCAGGCCAATAGGAAGGCTGTTTCAGAACAAAGGCAGATGATCCTTGAGAGACACTTACCTCCATTGTAATACAAGTTCAGCCACACACACACACACACACACACACACACACACATACACACACACATACACACACACATACACACACATAAAGACCATTAAAAACTTGGCAAATAGGTGGTGGTGGCACACACCTTTAATGCCAGCACGTAGTACAGAGTGTTGAGGCTGGGCGGTGGTGGTGCACACCTTTAATCCCAGCACTAGGGAGGCAGAGACAGCAGATCTCTGTGAGTTCAAGGTTAGCCTGATTTACAAGTGAGTTCCAGGACAGCCAGAGGTGGACAGACAAAGAAACTTTGTCTTAAACAAACCAAAAAACTAAACAAAACAAACAAAAAATGTTGAGTGTTCTATCGAGTACTTGTAATCCCAGCACTTGGAAAGAGGACACAGGAAGATCCACTGAGCTCTCTTACAAGTCAGCCTAGACTAATCAGTGAGACTGTCTCAAAACATGGAAGATGGTACCTGAGGAATCACACACATACATACAAACACAAACACACACACACACACACACACGGGAGTGAATAAAGAGTTAAAAAGACCCAGAGAGAGACTATGCACATAATAACACAAAATAATAAATAATAATAAATGGGATAATATTGTGCAATTGGTATGAAAATAATTTGTTGAACAAATACATGGTACCAAAGTTTTAAAAACATCGGTTTTAAACCATCAGTCGGGCATACTAAAGTTAAAGAGGTAAAAGATCTATTTATGGCCATATATTCACTATCATTGCTAACTAAATACACAGCTTCTTTGTAAAGATACTTGGTAAAGCTAAGTAGTTTTCCTGGTAAAATCCTATAGACAGAAATATAATTAATCTTTCTACACTATATACTGTAGTTTTATAGGGTAGACACGTGGTTAGCAAGCAGATATGTGTAGCCATAGATAGAGGACATTAAAATCATGATCCTGCATCTATATGTCCATCCTTTGCTATGACTGTAAATAATCTATTAGGTGAAATGAAGATGAAGAGAATTAAGATTATTTTTTCATAACTGGCTCTGGTAACAGGAAGTAAGCCTAACTTTATAGAAGTTTCAGGAGCAGAAAGAGTTCTGTAAGAATTGTTGAAACAGATGAAGACACCAACTGGGGGCCACATAACAGGATCAAAGAGCGGCATTAAGACCTAGCTAAAGTTGGAAAGCACACCTGCACAGTCGTACTTTTGATNTACCCACATCATGCAACCATCTGAGCATGGAGACGGAGAAACAGATGGTGAAGTGGATGAAAATAAGTCGTGTATAGGGAAGTCGCAGCAGAACACCTGAGGAA
>LZPO01076793.1:24165-37853 GCA_001675575.1 Neotoma lepida
ATGTACTAGATTTGTTAAGTTTTAAAACTTCTGCCTATGTTGAAATTTAGATAAAGCCAGAGATTTGAGAGCAAATTTATCCAACTCCACAGCCCTGTGATTCCTTAACTATGCCTTGGTACATTCTGTTTCACACATAGCACAAATAATAATGTTACAATGACAGATTGAAATATGAGCAATGTGGTTGACTCATAAACCTAATCCAGGATTGGGTCCAGACCACATTATTTCTCCACTTNTATTCCTGTTTGGGTTATTTGACATCTNATGGTGTCACCCCTACTATTATTCATTCTGCCATTTGCTATAGCATTTCAAATACATTACAAACTTACAATTGTTTTATNTGATTTCAACATCCAAATGAATTATCTACNCAGCNTCTTATTTCTTGATTCTGTGAAACTCAATGAACTCAATCTGATTCCACTTCTAATTTGCCTTCACCAAGGAGAATTTCATATTTAAAATTCGATCTTCTCATACTGAGTAGAAAACTAAAAGCTCTTTCTACATGAATCTGTGTCATCAGACACTAGATTGCTTGTACTTTCATGTGTCTAACCGTGTTGGTATTTCAGTGGCATCCATACATCTGGCTATTTTCCTTCTTAGCTTTCTTTCCAAATTCTCAGTCTTGTACCTTAGTATGAACTACCACAAGCTCTACAAACTAAATCTTCACTTTATTTTCCACTTTCAATGGGCACCTTCCCCAAAACCCAATAAACCATTGTATTTAAACGGTAGAATTACATAGCACTCACCATTATTTTTCTCTGCACCTGATACCAATGAATAAAAGTCCAATTTTCTTCTATGCAACATATGATTTTTCTGTTCTGGTGATTGATAACTGTCAATTGCCACCCCTTTCTCTTAACTCTTTGGCTTAGTTCTTTGCTCTTGAACTCTATTGATCTTGCCAAAATTTAACTGTGCTTAATTTTCTTGAAAAATAGACAGACAAAAACTTTTCAGGCTTCTTAATTTACTCTAGCTATCATTTATTCTCATTTAAAATGTGCAGTCAGTACTCAAAAAGTAAAATTTCTGCTAACAAAATCACCAACTTTTAATTTCTGTATGGATTCTTGGGTTTTTGACATAGCTCTAAACATTCCTCACCTTACATCTGCTTATTAATGTACTTTCAAGAATTTCTTTCCTTGACTTATCCAATACAGAATTCTATTATTAGCTCTCTCCTGGACACACTCCAGATTATAACTGTGAGTGTCAAATAATGATAACCAACATATAATGAAAAGATGTTTTCCCTAAATCTCTTCCATGAACTGATGAATGGACCACCTCAGGGAACTGAATTCATGAGGCAGTCTCCAGCACTGGGCATCTTAAAAATTTTAGCTTTGCTGCAGACAACCACCTCATATGAGGTCATTAAATATGTAATCCCTCCAGCAGAGCTCTAGACCAAAAAGAATGATGACTGGGCAGTCCTGTGTCTTTACAATAGCTTTGTTTTCTGATTTTAGAATGTGGTCATACTCATAAGTAGTTATGGTGCAGGGAAAGAGAAAAAAACATTTTAAAAAGCAATACAAATACAAAGTCAAAGAATTAATTAAAACTGCATTTGTTAGAAAATAAAAATCTACTAAATATGCTTGAGTATGTTAGGGCAATCATATTTTGTTTATTGATTAGTTTTCTCCTCACCAACAAAATACTGTATAATTGTTTTTATCTAATATCTTTCTAATAAACATACCTCTATGAAGAGGAAAACACACACACACACACACACACACACACACACACACTGATACACACATGCACACACATGTGGATTTGAATTCGAAAAAACTTAAATACATTTTATTTTATATTTAGTGGATTATCTGATTTTCAGGACTTCAATGATGGCTCAGTAGATAAACTGCTTGCTGTAGATAAACAAGCAAACAAACAAAAAGAGAAATCAATGGGTTATATTAATATATATATATATTTGTATATATTTACACACGTGTATGTAACAATAATAATAAAGGAAAACAAGACTAACAACTTGAGAGATGGGTATTATGGGAGGGTTTTGTGGAGAGTAGTTGGGGTTGAGGGTAGAAAAAGAGGAGGGAATGTCAGACAATTCTATTAAAACATTTTAAAAGTTGTGTGTGTGTGCACGTGTGTGTGTGTGTGTAATTTAAAACAAAGAGAAAGTGTTCATTCCTCAGGAGAAAAGGAGAAAAGGAAATTCTGAAAAATACTGTCAGAATGTAATGTCCAAAGTCCTGATTGGCTCCACACTAAAGAACCCACACTCAATATTTGGTAATTGTTCAATATCTGGCCTTTACATTTAGTTTTCAGTTTATTTAAGGAANTAGGTTAAGAAATCATCAAAATCATCCACAGAATATCTAGGCAGAAATCACTAGCTTTTATCACTAATTCTTCCAAAATGATTTTTTGAAACTTGATATAAGCTTTTTAATTCTCTATTAAATATCCAATTAACTAAAAGACTAAATGTTTAAGAAATGTTTTAAAACCTATTTTGTTGTATTCAATGTTTGTTTTTAATGCTTTATAATAATACATATATTATGTACAACTCCAATTCACAAACTATAAATGCCAAAACCTGATTATGCACACCAGAATTACTTTTAATCATTTATACATAATCCAATATTTCTGTGTTTGGCAATTATTTTATACACATGCATTCATAAATGCTCTTAATGTCCATTAGTTATAAACCTTGAAAACCATGTACACTAAATGTTTAAATGTCTATACACTTTCATGTAGTGAGGACAGGATTTTAGGGATTAACCAATTATTTATTTGTATGTGCAACAAACCATATTTCCTCATAGTATATTTACATCATNATTTCCCTTTCCCCAACTCAGGAATCTAAGTGATAAAACTGTAAAGTANAAATAATGTGACTCTCTCTGGGTTTTGTTTCTGAATGCTGAAATCATTTCTAGGAAAGGAAACTTGTATAAAACCGAATATCAAAAATCTTGTATGTATTAATATGTCTGTTTGTTTCTCTGTTGCACGAATTTTAATTGGTGTTGCAATAAAAACTGGAGACAGCTATTGGGGTAAATGTTGAAAGATCAGAGAGACAAAGGAACAAGCNGTAAAGAAACTTCTCACCACTACCGAATCCTCAGGCCAAATGGAAGGTGAGATCCTATCTCCATGAATCCTCTGACTNAACACCTCTGAGTCTTCAGCCGAAAAGGCTTAGTTTCTGTCTTCTCATGCCTTATATGCCTTTCTCCACGCAGCCATTTCACTTCCTTCTTAGTGCTGGGATTAAAGGCCTGTGACTGCCAAGTACTGGGATTAAAGGTGTGTGTCACCACTGCCTGGCTCTGTTTTTCTCCTAAACTGAATCAATCTCATGTAATCCAGGGAGGCTCTGAACTCACAGAGATTCAGATGAATCTCTACCTCCCAAGTGCTAGTAGGATTAAAGTTATGTGCCACCACTGCCTGGACTCTATGTTTAATCTAGTGGCTGGCTCTGTCCTCTGATCCTTAGGCAAACTTTGATACACAATATGTCACCACATTTGTCTGTCTGTCTGTCTCTTTGACTCTGTTTTTATCCNTTTCCATAGAAAATAATTGCAAATTCAACAATACATTTGAAGAAGATTCCTATGAATGTTCTATGTCAAAACTATTACCTATTAATATAAAATAACAGTTATGTTAGCTGATATTATCCAGATAACTTATTAGTTTTAACTAGGTCTTTTCTTTTTTCTGTTTTGACTACATAATATTATTTTTAAAAAGGTGGGAAGAATAGAAGAANACTGGATATCTGACATCTTTCCAATGGCATTTTTTTTATGAATGATCTGAATGTTCATATTTCTTCTACTGAAAATGTAAATATTTTCTAAGCTTATTTTAAATAGAAGAAATATTTCATGGCTGCCACTACCACTCAAACTAAATTAATAGAAATTATTCTTATTAACTCAATATTTGAAAAAGGATTTTCTCTCTATAATTTGAAATTCTTGTACCTTACTGGTAAATTTGAAAACATTAATATTAATAATCAGTGGCTGATTTGAGGTTTATACATTCCAATAGAATAATTAGAAAAACTACAGAATAGGGAATTATGTACATTAAGCATAAAATTATTTTAAATTCTCACTTCCAAGAATATAGAACAATAAATTCAAGATTTTTTTANAGTGTGTTTATAGGTTTGTCAAGTATTTTATTTATTTTATGAACTAAAATCTCTTAAGTGGAATAAATAACTGATATTTACTTATTGTGAAATTTGGAACATATGGATGTTTAGTTTTTCTCAAATTTNAATTACAAATTTATTTATTCATTGTCTGTTATTTACTTATTATGAAATTGGGAGCATATGGAATTTAATTTTTCTCAAATCTTAATTGGAAATTTATTNNTTCATTGTTTGTATGTGTGTGTGTGGCACGACATGAGATGTTAAGGTCAGTGGACAGCCTTCAACACTAGGTGCCTCATTCTACCTGTGGGGTGCTATAGTCACATTTCGGCTGTTGAGTTTAATGGTAGGTGCTTGAACTCACTAAGCCAGCATCATTTTCAATTCAAAGGAATTATACACCAAGCACACAAAGCACAAGAAGCTAGTACGATGTAGTGAACTTGAGAAGCTCTATCTATGCCATATCTTTGTTAATGGGAGCCAATTTTGATCATTTCTGGCATTATTTTATGCCTCAAACTCTTCTTCTAAGTTTTGCAGCAGCCTTAAGGAGGCAAAGTTCCTATGCTACAAAACTCACTCCTTAAAATATACGGTTCAGTGAATTTTAAAAATGCTTTCACAGAGTTAAGCAACCATCTCCTCTGTTTAGTTTTAGACTTTCTATATCACCCCTGTCACATAGCAAACTCTCACTTACTTTCCACCAACAGATACTATCCGGCCTTCTGNGAATCAGTCCTTTAGCTTCTCAGGGTGTTTTCTGTGTAACCCATGTTGTAGCAAATGTCAACACTTTACCAAAGTCTTTGTTTACTTAGTAATTATGGTCCACATTTTGNCAGCCCTTCTCATTGGTCTAGATTCTTTATCAACATTGGATGCACAATGCCTCTACAATCCAATGAATACAGCCAACAGCACTGAAGAATCATTTTTCACCCACACTCTCATTTATAATTTACCCATGTTTGTGTCTTTTCTTAGGCAATACTATNGTGGTTTCTTCTATCTCCATCAATTTTATTTTTTTTTGGATAATCTATACTTCCTTCTATCCCTTTTTTAAAGTACCAGATAATGCATAGGGAAATGTATATATACCCATGATCTCTGTTACTACAATGTTGTAATTTTACTTTTTCATATCTTTATATTGTAATTTTTAGCATATTTTTATATAAAGAGTTTACTTATATCAGAAATTCCTATGTTTCTAAAATAAGATGAATTATGATTTCATTCCTCTAACTTGAACTGTGTATCAAGAGTTTGCAAGTACTGAGTGAAAACCTGAAGAACATGAGCAAAGAAAACATAATACTGACATACTGAAGCATGACCAAATCCTAACACATGGGAAAAAAATTCAGATGAATCAGGACTTTGAGAGAGGGAACTTCATTAGAACCTGTCTGATAACACTGAAAAAATTAAATTAATGAAACAGAGTATCTACCATCTTCACAGCCATAGTTTGCCAAAAGAAGGAAATATTTTTAGAAATACNTTTAAAAATTTCTAGTTTTGTAATAAATAACAGACTAGAGTATAATGGAAAACCATTGTTAAGGGTGGTATAATATTTTCATCTTGAGCTACAAGTATAATCTTAGAAATGAATCTGTATGATATGAAAATCATGATTCTGGAGAAAGAACAGTATCCTTAATCAATGAAGTGAGCNAAGAAATATGTTCTCTGAACTTTAATTCTATGTCTGATTTGTGATCCAGATTCTTTGCAGAGGAAACTGTACTCAAGGGAGAATATGAGCAAGAGAAAGCAACCCTACTAAACATGGGCTGTTTACTCATGGGAAGCATACTCAAGGGAGTATTTACCGGAGTGCCTTGATTTGTTATCCACAATTGACCAAAATACACACAACACAAAAAACCTGCTTTAAANGAAAATCTTTCCCGTACAGCACAAAGTTTCTTCAGGAATGTCTTCAAAGTTTATTTAAATATATTTCCTTTGTGTCATCATGTGAGCTCTGTCTATGTCTAAGTATTCACCCTGTGCCATTGTCTGTAGGATGTACTGTTTTCTCAATATTTAGTCATGAGTCAGATTCTAGACCAACTACCTAAAACCATGTTGAGGGTTCTTACAGCTACAAATGTCACTAAAGAATGCCTGGTTCATTATGATTGTTGAAAAATCTAGA
This sequence comes from Neotoma lepida, assembly GCA_001675575.1. Lineage (NCBI taxonomy): Eukaryota > Metazoa > Chordata > Mammalia > Rodentia > Cricetidae > Neotoma > Neotoma lepida. The sequence continues at coordinate 30,561 of LZPO01076793.1, forward strand.
ATAATTGTGGAATTTAGATTTTTATAGCACATCACTGTAGACATATAGCTTCATCTTCATGAAAAATAAAAAACAAATTACCATTTTCTGATTTCATAATCTTTAATTGATATCTTAGTAAGCAACAACTTTGCAAATATCATAAAGATATCTATATCAGCCCACAAGTTCATCATGTTTAAAAATAGCATTGTTTTTGCATTTTTAATGCAATATCTTCGATAATATTCAACTCTTCTCCCCAAACTAATTTCTATAAGTAATTGTACTTNAGACAAAGTAACTCAATGAATTACTAATAATGAGGGAAATATACCTGTTTTTGATTGAGGAGTTATGAATAGTCTATCTCATTCCTGCCAAAAGAGGTGATGAAACATCTGTCTCACAAAAATTCTTTCATCTGTATTTTGGTATCCATACTCTGAAAAGCTGTTGTATTTATATAATATGTGAACATTTCAGTCCATAATGGACCACATAGACAATGGTGCCCCAGGTTTTCCTGAAAGCAAAATGTTCTTAATCTTGGGCTGTTTTGGTCCTCTCTCTTCTCTTCATTACAGAATCTAGGACCAACACACCTGTAGACACAAGCGTCTTAGAGAACACTTTGAAACAAACATGCCTGAGTTTGAAATGTGTGAGGGAGTTTGCAGGATTCCAGGATCAGCTTCTCAATAGTTCAAATAGCGCATGACAATTTACCATTTAATATGCGTGATGCACATTATACACATTGTTCAATATGAGTAGCACCAGTGAGCAGGTAGCTTAGTACAGACTTTCAGAGTGAACCCATATGAATGTGACTACTGCAGATGGGGAAGTAACATTTCTATGTCTCCATGAATTAATCATCATTCAGACTACTCAAAGCAAAAGAAAGCTACAGCTTACCTTGGACACCTTGATAATCTGTCTATTTTCCTCTTCTTTGTCTAGAATGCCTTCTCNTGTCCATCCCTCAGAAGGATGGGGACATANTTTTCACAACCCAATCCATTTAGAATCCACACGTCCCNCCAAGTATTTCATTTGGCTCTTACTCTGCCATTTTCTTTCATCTGTTCTAACAAGTCTCTTGTCAGATGCCAAATATCTTATTTTCTTTTTCACTGTCTCTCATAAGGAAAAAAACTCCTGAATGCATGGAGGACTACAAAAACATTAATTAGAAAAATAGGTGAATGGGAGAATAGAATCCCATGCATGTCTCAAAGATATAAATGATACCTTACAAGTAGATAAACAGCAGCACAATGNTATTTTCCTGCTGTGTGACNNTGATGTGGAATGAACAGTGTAATAAATAATCAGAATCCAATGTAGTAAAGATTTTGCTATGGCTCTTTGATCAGGAAGAGTGAACATTTGAAATCAGGGATTCAGGGAGGAAAAGAAACCCACAAGCCTGAAGCCCAGATTTCAAAGGCATGCCTCTGCCAGGATAAAGGAGTACTTCTGAAATTTCAATACAATATTATTTTGTTTCTGGTCTGCTTTAAGTTCATATTTTCTATCCTTTGAGTTTTCACTCCCTCCTCCTCCTGAGGCTCTGACTCCTCTTTCTCCTCCCTTCTCTGTTGCTCNGTCTTCTTTAAATCATTTCAATTAGAAGTTTTGCCTTAGAAGCCAGACTGCTTATTTCTAACTTTTAGATCTCTAATAAAGCTAGGATAGAAACTGGAGGAACCACTTTAAAGTGCTCAAGGTGACTGACATCTTGAAGATACNGTAACTGTGTCACATAATGAACTGTATTCTTCCAAAGCCCATGTCGAGAGGTTTTAATTCCTAGTAACACACAATGTGGCATATTTTTGAAAATAAGGTTTTATGGNTGCAACTACTTGAGATAAGGTCATTAGGACAAACTCCTCTTCAGTAGCTGGTATCTCTATGAAAGAGAAAATTTGGTAAGAGAGGCATCCACACAGGAAAAATGCCTTAATAAGATGAATACAGACACCNGCCTCCAGGCAGTGAATCAGAAAGAGATGAGAATGAAAACCCAGTGCAGATGGACTTCATCAACCTGGGTCAGACTTCAGGGAGTGGTTCTTTGTTGGTATATTTAACACAATAGAATTTGGGAAAGGGTTTCCAGGCAACAATAAATCCTATAATCATTCAATTCCCGGTACACAGTAAGCTTAAGGTGTAACTACATAGAAACTCTTTTACAAATTCATGTGACCATAAGGCTGAGTTCTATAACTAAAAGGCCTTGAAACTAATGAAGTCTTTCACCAAAAGCATAAAGGTTAGCAGGCCAAAAAGAACAAGTTACATTTCCCCTAAGGATGACTAATGGCTGAGGGAGGGAAGAGTCTGGAATAATTATTCTGGGGAATTAGGGTGAGNTCTGTCCCTACAGATAGCACAAATGTCATCATGTTCTTAACAACCTCCACTCTCAGCTTTCTGGATGGAATACAGTTGTTTGATTTTATCTTCCCCATTGAGAAGACACTCCTGCATGATTAACATTTCTGGTTCTCTTAGTGCTTCTTGGTGAGCACAAAGCCCTCATGTCCTCTACTCCTAACCAAAAAAACTTGAAGAAAAAAATGGTTTATTTGGCTTACAATTCCATATTACTGTTTATAATTGAAGGAAGTCAACACAAGATCTCAAGCAGGGCAGGAACCTGGAGACAGGGGCTGATGCAGAGGCCATGGAGGGGTGCTGCTTATTGGCTTACTACCTATGGCTTCCTCTGCCTGCTTTCTTAGATNCAGGACCATTTGTCCAGGGGTGACTAAACNCACAATGGGCTAGGCCCTCTTCCATCAATCACTAATTAAATGTCCTTAGCCCAGCCTGCAGCCCTATCATATCGAGGCATTTTCTCAATCAAGGCTCTCTCCAGTGACTCTATTTTATGTCAAATTAACATAAAGTTAGCCAGCACAACTGACCACTTGTCAAATTGACACACAAACACATCACTATTACATCACAAATTTTTTCTTTCCTACTCATCCCCNAAATCTCACATTAACAGGAAGATTATAATTTAAAATATTCCAAATGTTAAAAGTCCTAGTTTTTAAAAAACTCCAAAAGGTTCAGTCTCTTGAAAATATTCAGTCTCTTTAAAATGTGAAATCTTTTAAAATTCAGTCTCTCATCTGTGGGCTCCTGTTAAATTAAAAATAAATTAAATAGTCTCTTACTTCACGAGGGAAGAACCATGACACAGTCACAATCTAAACAAAGCAAAACCAAATTTTGAAAGTGTAAATAACTTGATGTCCAATTATCTGATATTCATTCATGTTCCTCTTGTCCCATCTAAAGAGCTTCGGCCATTTCTCTGATTCTGCCCCCTGCATACACTTAGCTCATCTTCCTGCTCTGGAAGGCTTCAATCCACTACTGCTCTTGTTCTTGGTGGTCGTCAGATGGCATTGGCATCTCCAAAAGTGCAACCAGGCTGNACTTTCACCAAAAGCCTCTCCTGGGCTCTCTTCTGAGACTCCAGCCCTTCCACACAGTGCGCAGCCTCAGCTGCTCCCCATGACCCCTTTTTGCCTTCAAAACCAGGAACTCCTGGGTGACTCGTACACACACAAAGTTCAGCTGCCAGAGCAAGGTACAGCCTTGGCCACCTCTGCAACATAGCGTCTGTGAATAGACTAAGAGGAAACTCTTCCAAGAAGATTTAACCTCAGTAATGTGGGTCTCTTCATAATTATTGCTTATTTCTTAGCATCTTATATCTAGCATCTATGGTCCCATTAACACAACGATTTTATTTTATTAGTTCTTGTCTCTTGTCAATCACACCTGATTCTTTGGTCCCAGAAGACCATTACCACAGATTTTAAATTCAAAATAACAAATGGCTGTAAGTCTTTAAACTTCCCTCTGGAATTTCAGAAGCCATGACTCCATCATCTGCACTGCTCTCAACATTTTTCTTTTCCAGCCTCTTTGCNCTCAACATTTTTATCTTCCAACCTCTTACAAAACATTCCAGTGAGCTCTCCACACTCAATGACTTTTCTAATGCAAAGATCCCAAGTCTTTGCACAATCCTGAACCAAAAGTGGGCTGGTGTGTCACAGCAACACCCCACTATNCTAGTACCAATTTGTCTTAGTTAGGATTATTATTGCTGTGATAAAACACCATGACACAAAAGCAAGTTCAGGAAGAAAGGGTTTGTTTCGCTCACAGTGACATATAACAGTTCATCAACAAAAGCAGTGAGGGCAGGACCTCAGGCAAGCCAGTAAGCAGCATCCCTTCATGGCCCCTGCATGAGCTCCTTGTCTCCAGGTTCCTGCTTTGCTAATGGACATTAGAGACATCAAACATAAATTGACACTGATGGTTAAAAATTGGGAATAATTTCAATATATACATATTAATTTACAATTATGGAAAATAATACCTAATTTTGAAAGGATTTTCTTAAAAGCTTGCCTCTATAGCTGCTAGAAGAAATGTAAAATAAAAACTCTTTTCACACTCATTTCTCAGTATAGGATACATTGTCACATATTTGACATAAGTTTATTGAAAATTTCCCCAGAAATACCTAGAAATATTGAAATAAAATATTTATTTATATTTCTTATATGTAATATGCAAACAATGTGAAGTCGGGTCTATTGTAAAATTATATTTGCATTAAATAACAATGCAAGGTATTAATTGATTTTACCAGACTTTTTGAAATACTTCTCAAGACTGTGAGTTAAAAAGAAAAATCATCAATTCTACACATCCAGTCTACCTTTTATGCAGGACACTGTTTTACTCAAAAGTTTCCTTCTAGTAGTGTTTATGAGAATCTCAAGGCTATGNTCAAGCCTTCATCTTGCTCATGCATGTCAGTAGTGAGAGTAAGAATGAAACTTACCAGCATAAATAGTTATGTTCACAGTTTTAAGCTAATTTTTTATTATTTTTAATGCTTATTATTTTTCTCATTATTTACACTGATTAGATTTTCTGTTAGAAACAAAATGATACATTACATTTANAGTTTAGAGCATTGACATGTTTTATTGTTATATGTATTTCCGTCATGAAACATAGTAAATTGGTAAACATATTTTTAATCTACTAGACTTCNGTTTGTTGTGCTATTTTTGTTTTAACATTCTGTTAGTTGACCTGAGGCAGTTAATGAGGCAGTAAAGGACAATCACAGTGTGACAGATATTTGGGCTCCATGAGGATCACTTTGGAATAGATATGCCCTATTATAAGGATAAACTTAACTATGACAGTAATGAAAGCTAATCATTTTAGATTTCTCAGCCTACTGAAGTTTAACATTTGACTTATTTTATCCAAAGGATAGCTGTAAACAGAATACAATCATGAATACCATATGGAATNTTCATGCACTATTATCAGTCATTGAATAGAAATTGAAAATTAGGGAAATATTTATGTTTTCTAATATTTCTTAAATAAGTTTGTTTATCTAATAGGCATGAATAAATATTGCCTTGTTTAATAATAACATATTTTGATTGATCATAGTAAAAGTGTAACCTCCATTATATCTCTAGATATAATTTAAAACATGAAGTATTATTTTTATAATTAATTATCCTTAGGAATATGATTTTCATTTTCTAGGAAAAATAAAACCATAATGTGGAACAAGTTAAAGAATACCATTCAAGATGTACACAATAAGAAATAAACTAAAAAGTCTGAAATGTGAATCTTACCATATTATTTTATCAATTATGTTTGATTCAACCCATATCTATTTAGTTGTTATTATACACATGCCATATACTAGGTGTTATGGTTCTATGGAAGAGGGGAAGCCATAACAATGATGCCTTTGCTCATGAGGTTAATATTTTAGAGTGTATGTCTAATTGCACTCTCTCTGCCTTCTGAGTGGCCTCCAAGCTGTATGCAAGGTGACAGGTTGGAAGAATACACTTGTTCATCAAGGCAGTGCTTCGTAATTATTTGAAAATATTTTTACATCTTCCAAAGTTTGTTTTCATTATCATTAGAAATGTTAAAGTGATACATTTTCCAGTAAGGGAAAAAAATGACAGTGTTAGAGGTTTTAAAATAAAATGTCATGTTNTGCCTTCCGGAATTTGGTAGCCAGGCACCACATTCTCCTTATGATGGTGCAAAAATCTCAAAAATACCTGCAAGAACTTAGCCATTTGCCCACAGCCTGAGATTAGCCACTTTACCTCAGCAGGACCTTTGTCTGAAGTACTGATGATTGCAGGGCCCTTGAAAACATTTTTTTTTATTACTTGCCCAGAGTCCTGAAAAATCAAAGTGCTCAGAATATGTTTATGGAGGAGAACTAAGCAAGCATTCCAAGTCTACAGGTTTTCTACAGTCTTATTCCAGCATCACATGCCAATTGAAAGCTATCCAGTTTTTCTCCTTCAGCAGTCTGTTTTAGCTAAGCCTGATTGACAGCCAATGACCAAAATTAGCAATATCCATGAGGGTGAATACAAGACTGTGGCATATCAATTGACTCAGGCAAATTGACCCCTGAAATTAGACATTTGGATAACTAACTTTTCTATCTTGATGTGTGCCTGATGGTGTGGAATTGTACAGTTTTATAAACTGTACAAATCTCTCTGGTTTTAGAAGAGATTCTTGGCTAGTTTCTAGATAATGCAACTTAGCAAGAAAGCCTTTTGGATTCACTCTTGGTTTGACAAGTGAGATTCTATTACCTGATAAACAATTATAATGCAAACATTGCCCTCAAATTATTTTGGTGTCCAACATGGATTGTCATATATTCATGTATTTCTGCTGCAAATGATCTATTGAGAATTAGAAAAAAATAGTTAATTTATTATTTTAGTTCATAGGGTCCATAGCTGAGTGAGACTAATGATTACTTTTCTCTTCCCATAATGTGTAAAATGTCTTCTAGTGCTATGAATACTAGCCAATAGGAATGGAACTTCCAGTTTTGTAGCAGCTAGATTTCTCTGTATTTATGCCTTAAGTATGTGATGTCTTCAGCAAGAGTCTTGCCACCAAGTTCTTGAAAGCAACGAATAGCATTGGTGATACCCCATAATGTTTGAGGGGTGCCTATNGGACCCAATGACCACAACCCCAAAATAGCTAACTGATTCATGGTATTTGGGATTTATTTGATGACATAGGGTTTTGAGTTGGATATCATTTTCCCATTAAAGGGTAACATCATTTAAACACCTTTTACATGTGTATGCATTTTAGAAAATTTCTAAAGTAGTAGGCTTCCATATGGCTTTCTTAAGGCTCAGGGGTCATCATGGCAGAGGGGCAGAA
>LZPO01076794.1:27800-37817 GCA_001675575.1 Neotoma lepida
TGAAGATTTACTTGACTTACCCTTCCAGGTCACAGTCTGTCATTAAGAGAAGTCAGAGCAAGAATGTAACCAGACTGGAAGCAAAAACCATAAAGAGTGTTGTGTGTTGGTTTGTATGCAAGCTCATGATTTATCTTACATATTCCTATAGCCCAGGACCACCTGCCTTGGGATGGTATGACTTAGAGTATTCTAGACCTTCCTACAATAATGAACATTCAAGGCAGTTCCCCACATACATATCCACAGTCCAGTGTGATCTAAGCAAATATTCAATTAGAATCTCTTTTCTCAGACTTCTCTAGCTTGTGTCAAGGTGACAGTTGTAACTACCTAGGACACCATTGGATCATGAACCGAAAGAGTATTGTCACCACTAGTGTTCTCTATTGAGACACAGTCACACTGTGAGTACTACTACCAAGTAGAAATAGAATGTGAACAGAAATAGAAATAGAAATGAAGTAGTAATAAACAAGTTCATTCATATTAAAGAAATGAGGTAAATCTTTGATTTGCTTCCTATGGAGCAGATTAAACCAGTTCACTTATTTATTTCATTGCTGCCATCTTTGGTTAAACAATAGCATTACTTAAATGTGATTATCAGGATGGGGGGGATACTTGATTAAATTCACACTGAGGAAATCCTAATTACAGTCATTTACTTAAGATTTTAATTATTCTTCTAGAACTGGTACATCATTAACATTTGCCAAGATTTTAAATTATCAAAAAATATATTTGAGGAATACCTCTTTTGATTAACTATCAAACATTCTCCTCAGCTACATGTGCACCTTGGCTAATAGCTTCAGCAATCAAGCCAAAGTGTAGCAATAAATTGTCATAAAGTGAAGATGACATCAAGCCTAAAATGTAGTCCACTGGCTCACAATCAAAAAAAAAATCCACAGAAGGGTTATCAGCTGAATTACGATTAAAATAGAGCAAATGCTTTAGATGATGCGCTGTTTCAGAGTGAGGTGAAGAGCAAATAGTAAATAAAATATACATGAAAAGTACAATGCAATGCTAGTATTTCAAGAAGACAGCCATGACAAACTGAGAAAATAGTACATGTCTTATAAAATCAGTCCTTTGGACCTTAGTGACAACAAAGCTGAGAAAATGGCATTTGGATATATATATATATATATATATATATATCCAGAGAAAACACACACATACACACATTAACACACTAAAAATAGTGAAAAGGCACATGAGCATAAGGAGTTTTTCAGACCATAGGTTGTTCTGTAGAAGTCAAGGACTCAGTTATGAAGAAATGTGAGGACCTAAGACAGTGCCATCCACCATTGCAAACTGCATTAGTATGGTCCACTCAGGCCACACTCAGTTTATTTAAATTTTTTTCCTTTAGTTCCTTACCTTATAAGCTTAGATTCTTTTTGATTTGTTATATCACTGAAATGAAATATACATATATATAGTGCTGCTTGAAAAAATAAAACTATTTTCTGTCTTTCTGTCCATAGTCAATAGGATTTTTAAGACTCTGTTTTCAGGCTTTTGTTTAAAAACTAAGAAATAGCAACCTTTTAGCCTGGAATTATCCTGGATCAAAATCAGGAATGTTACTGTTTTCACTTGTGAATGCTGTCCTACTGGAAAGTCTCTGGGAATTAACACACTCAGAACCACCCTCTCCTATGATAACAATGCCCTAGTCTAGAATGCCTTATAAAGCATCTGCTTGATGTTTTTGTTTTCGTTTTTGTTGTTTGTTTTGTTCTTGGTTTTTAAATAAAAAGTATATACTCTAACAATTTAGAAGTATATTAGTCTGTCAGATGGGGAATATGCATGGGACCAAACTAGTCCTCTGAATGTGGGTAACAGTTATGTGGCTAGATATGTTTGGGGAGCCCCTGGCAGTGAGACCAGGACCTATCCCAGGGTGCATGAAATGGCTTTTTGGAACACATTCCCTATGGCGGGATACCTTGCTCAGCCTTGACACAGTGGGGAGGGGCTTGGTCCTGCCTCAGCTTAGTATGCCAGACTTTGTTGACTCCCCAAGGGAGGCCTTACCCTTTCTGAGGAGTGGAAGAGGGGGGAGGAAGGGATTGCAGGAGGGATTGATGGGGGTAGGAGAAGGGGAGGGAGGGAGACCTTGGATTGGCATGTAAAAAAAACCTTTTTTTAAATTTTAAAATAAATAAATTTAAAAAGAAGTATATTAGAGTAGAGAAAAGTAGCCCATAGATGCATGGTGGAAGAAAGCACTGCAGAAGCTCAAGAAGGACTTCAGCTCCAAGCTGAGGTGCTTGAGTGAGTTAGCTCCAAACAGGATCTTCAGAAACTAGCACAGCCTTCACAAGACCCACGTGGCAATCACTTCCTTTGCAATTAGAGGAGTTGAAACAATAGCCACTTAAAACTGATGTTATTATTCTGTCTTCCAGCTGAGAAATTAAAGACATAGCCATATTAATCCCCTTATCTGGAGAGGCACATCTAAGAAGCAGCTTAATTTGGATTTTTCTTCAAGTATATTTCAGTCCTAGAATTGTATTTTGCTAAAAATTTAGAATCATGTGACTTGGTTCTTATCAGTTAAACATACTCAAGAAATATACCTCCGCACCTGCATTATCTACTATTTAGTTGATGCATATGTTCTCACCTCTTTTGTGTGGACTTGTTATATTAACATCTTTATATTTATCCAGTGATTTAATATGATTCTTCATTTGATATAGAAAACAATCCAAAGTCTTCATATATAACCAGAAAATATTCATCTTTTTATACTAGGTAATTTTAAACAGTGAATTTCAAACCACTGCAAGTCATCTTTGTAAGTTGCCTTTTCTCCATATTGTTTTCAATTTTCCCACTGTTAATTGGTGTACTGCACATATTTTGAATAATAAACTCAATATCCTTAATATTGATTGTGCCTGTGGGTTTTAGGGATGGTCCTAAAGACTATGAATCAATATCTTCCACTCCATCTTCTCCTCCAGTGCCATTTGGCTATATGCACTTTAGTATAAACAGCCACAGGCTGGTGATAAATCATTCTATCTTCCAACTGACAGTCTGAAACTAGGTTGGTAGATTTCCCCAAGGGAAAGGAAAGCAGGGCAAATATCGGTCATGCTGTGCATTCCACCTGCAAGTGCTTACAGCTGGAATGTGTCTGCCTTCTACAGAACAGAAGGAAATGTCCACAGAGAACAATTTTAAAAGATGCATTTCAATTTTAAATGTACCTATGCATTTCTGTTTAAGGACACTAAATTAAAATACCATTTAATGTTAACGTAGATACCATATTAATGAGCTGATCAGCACTTGAATGATTAAAGCTCAGCCCAAGAATAGTTAAATTTAAGAAAATTGATGTATATAATTGTGTGTGGAAGCATGATTACACATGTCTTTTGCACCTCACTTGCTGAGGCTATTTTATCAATCCCCCATGAAAGCAAGATACAACAGTGATTGGACTCTACTCTATAAATTGCAAGTGTTAATGAACATTGTTCTACCTAAATGAATTTTCCTGGTGTTTCATAGGTGAGATATAAATTTGCATCGATGATTCTTCCCAGGGCCAACCTGAGAGATACAATTTTAGATAACAGGCAAAAATATTCATTGAAAAACGTCCTCTGGAGAAGTTAATGAGCAAAGGAATTAGCCTTTCAGCCTTGATCTCAACATAAGCATGTTATGAGTAGTCTATCCCAATATTACAATCTTTNGGTATAGAAAGGAATGTGAGGATATGTCACTTACAAAATACTCAACCCATGTCAAGGACATCACCTTCCTCTGAAAGTAAATGAAGTAAACAGTCAGTATCTAATTAGCTTTAGTGTAAAGGATAACCATGCTACAATCCACAGATCCAGAGAGGCTAGGTAACATGGGAGACCTGGGGGAGAGATCCNTGGGAAGGGAAAAGAGAAGATCTCTCTTGGCTGGGCTAGAGGTGGGTGGGGATGGGAACTTGAGGGATCAGGTTGGGAGGTGCATGGAGGTGCATGGAGGGGNAGAGTACTGAAAGAGATGACTGGAAAAGGGGGTGGCATTTTGAGGTCAGGTAGAAACCTGATGCAAGGGAAACTCCTACAAATCTACAAGGATGATTCCAGCTAAGACTCCTAGCAATAGCGGATAGGTAGTATGAACTGGGCAGCCTATGTGATCCGATTAGTGACTACCACAATTGTCATCAGAGAGCCTTCATCCAGCAACTGATAGAAACAGATGCAGAAACCCTCAGCCAAACATTAGGCTGAGCTCAGGAAATCCAGCTGAAGAGAGGGAGGAAGGATTGTAGAAGCCAGAGGGNTAAAGGATATCAAAANAAAACCCACAGAAACAACTAACCTGNNTCATAGGAACTCACAGAGTCTGAACCAGCAATCGGAGCCTGCTTGGGACTGACCTAGGCCCTCTCCATATATGAGATAGTTGTNTAGCTTGGTCTACTTGTGGGACTCCTAACAATGGGAGCAGTGGCTGTCCTTAACACTTCCTCGGGCTCTTGGGAACCTATTCTGCATACTGGATTGCCTTTCTCAGCCTTAATACGAGGGGAAGTACTTAGTCTTCCTGCAATTTGATATGCCATGCTTTGTTGACACCCATGGGAGGCCTGCCCCTTTCTGAGCTAGAAACAGAGGAGNAATGGATTGGGTGGGGGAGAAGAGAAAAGGGAGGCGGAAACGGGAGGAGAGAAGAGAGGGGAAATTGGGGTCAGGAGGTAAAATAAATAAATTAATTAAAATTCAATATCTAAATAAATGCACATTATTTTAAACTAATTATAAGTATCTAAATTCTCTTTTTTATNTCTGTGTCTGAAGTAAGCTTGAACAAATTGGTTTACTCTGAAAGACTAAACTTCTTAATCTTTAAGATACAGATAAATTTGTACTCACTGAAATATGTGATTGCCCATAAAAAATATGCAAAGTATAAAACAAATGACACCAGTCAACAGTTAGTCTTCAATAAGTCCTATGCTATCAATTCATTTCTACCTTATATTTGTAAATAATCAACTATAAAAAACTGGCTCTATTTGTTTGGTTGCTTTATGCACAGTTTATTTTAATCTCTTCTTTAATGAAGGCTTTTGACTGTCAAAGGCTATCATGNGGATGCTTAGTATCAAAGATCCCTAGACTGCTGTCTTTCTCAAAGGCAGATGGTAAATCTGTCAGCAGTAGCACTCAGACCAGCAACCCAGATGCTTTTAAGCTCTGTGTGTGAAGCTGTTCCTCCCACGAAGAGCACCATTGGGCAAGGTGCCAAAGGAAGGTCCCCAAGGCAATTAGCTGCTTCTGAATTCGACTCTGACTGTCTAGAAAGGCAAATGAATGCAGCTTCTTTGGCTATATACCAATTCAATGCAAAGAGCATGCTCCTTATTTATAACCAAGACAAAATTCCATATTTCAGCCCAGCAGCATTCTAACAAGAAATCTGCATGATCTTTATCATTCATAGAAGTAAAATTTATGTTGCTTTATCATTATTAGTGTGCCCTGTCAATAAAGTAAGCCATTAGGCTTAATGATCATTTATCTGCAATTATTTTGCACATGCACAATTACTTTTAGTGATGTAAAATAAAACCAATATATAGGAGTCCCTAGATGTCATTTGAACTATGATGACTACAGTAAGCAGTGGAGACCTGCTTGCAATAGCTGGGTGGGTAAAATCATCAGACCTTTGTTTTTAAGGCTAGAATACTCTATAAAATGATTGAAGGAGTGGGAAACAATGTCATTCAGTAACTTAAAGTGAAATATCCATATACACAAGTGTATCCTCTATAAGCACAGGTTTGGATTTTAAGAAGTATGGGCTGGTTAAGTGTTCTTAAACCTTATAGTAAAATAGAACTGGGNTATTCTTTGCTCACTACAATGTATCAACAACTGTTTTAGGCATTCTGGATTCATTTTTATAGACTTCAAGTAACTACCACCTTCAAACACAATCAGGGACAAGTCCAAGACTACAGAGTTTACTGAATTTTACAGGGTGCTTAAATTCTGGAAGCTTTTGTTCCAAATCAGTGCTCTTTTGACGATATCACTAACTGAGGAAAATAAGATATGTTCACTCTTCTAATTATAAGTTTCTCATTCNGGAAGACACAGAATTTTTTTCCTTGAATAATCAAAACAAATCATCCTCATGCAGAAATGCAGGTGGAAAGTCTGACAGCTTCAGACCTGGACAGTGCTGGTTTCAATTGCTGCCTGTGTGGTTTTTCTAGATGGTGTTGTTCTCATCTGTGAAGAGTTAATGCTTATCTTGGAAGGGTGTGACAAGAACGTCAATGAATAATTGAGGTANAGATGATAACGGGAATATGTTGTTACAAACATAAAATTCACAAACTTTAACTCAGTTGGGTTCATGTTAGTAGGTAGCTGAAATGCCATTATCTGAGGATCAGAGGGAAAAAAAAACAGCAACTATATTCAACATAGAGGTTAGGCAGTGGTAGCACATGCCTTTAATCCTAGCATTCAGGAGGTAAAGACCATCTGGATCTCTGTGAGTTCAAGCCCACACTGGGAATAGGGCTAGAAGTGATGGCACACATCTTTAATCCCAGTGCTAGTTAACCATAGAGATCTGGAGGTCTAGACAGGCAGACAAGAAGTGATAGAGCTGGGAGGAAAGAGGAAGTGATGAAGCTGGGCAGAAAAAGGAAGTAAGATGGCAGAGCACAGAAAGGTATGTAAGAGTATTCAGAAAGTAGCTCTCTCTTTGCCTGAGGATTTCCTAGATGTAAGATGTGGCTGGCTTGGTCTCTGATCTCTCATTTTTCACCCCAATATCTGGCTCTGGGTTTTTTTATTAATAAGACCATTTAGCAATTCATGTTTCAGCTAATCATAAACTTAAAACTTGAATGCATTATAAATAGACTATATATTAGTCACTATTGTAGCATGACAGCATTGTCAGAAAGAGTAAAAGGAAACAGCAGCTCTTAGATTCTTACTTTTAATGTACATCTTTACATTGTGTGCCNTCAGAATGGAAAACAGTTTGGAAANATATATCAAATGATNGTTTTTCCTTTTAAATCTATATTTTTGTATACATTTATTTACATAATGAAGACAGATTCCTTAGACTCTCACCCACAGAACATATTTTAAGGCAAAGATATTCTAAGGCTCAATTTCATTTCTATATGCCTTTTCATTATGACTTGGTTCATGGNATCTTGAAAACTGAAACACTTTTGAACGTTTAATTTTCACTGCATGTTGTTTCGATGTGTTAATGCTTATCATTTACCAAAAAGATATGGAAGTAAGCTATAAGATTAGCTCTTGGATTGCTGGAAGAAGGAAACAGACCAGTACCTAATGATACAAGTAAGTCCTGTCTACTGCTATGTAGGGCACCAATTTTCAAAATTTACATAGGGTTTCAGAAAGATAGAATTTAAAATTCAGATTTTTTTAAATCCACTGTCAGAGATTTTTGTGTATTATNTTTTAGGGTGCGTTTCAGAAAGTGCACTTTTAGGAAGATCCAAAAGTAATTTGGTAAAAGCTCCCTTGAATCATCCAGTGACATTTGTCCAATAATAATCAACCCCTTGACAATTATGACATGTGAATTACAAACATCATAGTCACGCATCTGGNAATAGATTGCTATACCACAGAAACTGTGGGTAAGCCAAGAAACAGGTGTAAAGTGATATTTTCAGAACAAAATTTTCAAGTATCTTTTAGCACAGAAGTGGTTGATATGCAGGAGCAAATGACCCCTGAATATCAAGGGCCTAACTTGTTTTCCTTCTTCACTTTATGCTCATAACTCAGACTAGAATTGGGGCTATGTTGTTACATTCACTCAAAGACTCCAACTGATAGAATGTTCTGGAATTACCTTACAGTGATAGAGAATATAGATGTTCACATCTTGAAATGTAAAACTTTTTTTCAGGAAAATAAAGATAAATTCTATTTATGTTTTAGAGCAGAGGAAAACAAATAGTCATGCCAAAATCAAGTACGGTGAACATTCAANTGGCCTGTGAGTCCACAAGGAAGATGGTCAGAACGGCACACACTTCAAGATTTCACATGCTACACTCCGAGCAGTTGTTGCTGAATTAAATCCTAGATGTGCCATTATCTAGNCATTTGAATCCAATTAAGTTCTTTAACTTGTAAAAGCCTTAGCTTCATCATCTCAAAGAAACTACAATATTTTTTTTCATGAATCATTTGAAGAGTAAGCAAGATGTGTAGTGTCTCTGGCAGAGAGTATGAATGCATGATTGTATAATTAAATTATAATACAAAATTTATCATATTCTGAAATAAGCAAATTCTTAAAAAGTCAATATTCTNCTAGTAATTCAACCCATTTCTCTTTAGCTCCATTTCCAAGAAACTGTATTAGGAAAAAAGGATAGAGAAATTAAAGAAATGTAGTCTCTGGCTTGGACAATCTCATGGTTATTTTTGTGATCAAATAGGCAGTAAACATTGGAAAGGTTTGAATATGATACTATGGAAAGAAAAGAAAGAAGATTTAATCAAATGAGAAACAGGCAAGAATTTTATTTTTTAAATGTTTTATCAAAAGGATAATATTTCAAGTAGTGCTATTCAATGAGGAAATTAAACCAAAATATTTTAATAATAATATGATTGTGATAAAGACTGCTTCTACAGACAAAAAAAAAACTTTACAAGGCATGCTTCTAAGAAAGAAAAGATAGATAAATATATGAAAGAATGGATAGTTAGTAGACAGACTGACAGACACGGAGACAAATGACAGATAGGATACCCTGGAGACCAAATAGTTGCAAAACAAGTTTGTATACTTACCACCCTATTAAGGAAAGAATTATGCACACCATGTGGCTCAAATCTGGCACGGCAGAACTCTCACTTAGAGTAAATAATGTATTTCTGTACACTTCTTCATTTGAGTCTCTACAGATGACTCTTGNAAGTACACTGTCCTCTCCTTGAAAACAGACTAATCATATTTTCTAAATTCAATCTGCATGCAAACTGGAGTACTGCACACTCTGACCTCTGACCTAAAGTCACAGCTGTTTTTCTGCTGTAACCACAACACCTGGATTTTGAGAAAGGAGTTCTATGGAATAACGGAAATTTCAAATCAGAGTCTCAGGGATTTGGGCATNCATCGGTTTCCACAGATGTCGGGCATGGCATTTTGCCACAGGGAGAAAGAAGGTCATTTCATGCTCCTTTATTGGGATTGTAATGCACAGCCGGTGGGGAGCCAACTTAATGCTTCTCTGACTTAACAGTCATTCTTCGTTGTCCAAGTGTTCATAGTCAGGCACCGCTAAACTCTATACACTTTGAATATATAGAATCTAATGAGCTATGCTATCTCCTTTGTTAAATAGAAGGATTGAAATCATTCAAAATTGTACTCATAAGTGTTTGACAGCCAGGAAGCTATTACATTGATATATAACTTAAGTGAGACTAGACACTATCAAATATGAAATCATTGTCTCAAGCAGCCTAATGCAAGAGAATTTCTCCCTTTACAATAGGTGAGGTACTAAATATAAAAACCTTTATTTTCAATTATAGTCTTTGAGCTCTCGATTGAACCATTTCTATTGCTGCCTAGAAGGCACAGTGGCCTTTTGTGCTGCAGAAATCAATATATTATACTTCCTTTTAATTAGGAACTTTATTTCATAATTCTTGGGAATCCTTAATGAGACCCCAGACATTCAAATTAATGAAACCAGATATTCAATGGATAGACAATACAAAAACAAAGTGAAAACTACAATTTGCAAGATAAAATAATGCAAGATACACTAAACTTTCTATTTCCACTCTTTTCTCTAAGCCTCAAAAGCCTTTAAAAAATAAAGTATATTGATTTAAACTTTTAAACAATCTGCCCCTCACAATGAATTCAGGAGTGTCTAAAAAATTAGTTCAAATGAAAAGGCAACTTTCCCTTAAGACACCT
>LZPO01076795.1:5310-16212 GCA_001675575.1 Neotoma lepida
GAGCAGGGGTGGGACACAGCAGGACTGAAGAAACAGGACCTCTCCATTTTTCCAGCCTCCAATTTGAAAGTTATTTCCTCTATTAATCCTGAGAACTTTCAGAAATTAAACAGAGAAAGTCTTACGTGCCTACGATAATATCAAATTCCCCCCTTTGCTTTCTTCCCTCCAAACTTTCCCATATACCCTTCCTTGGTCACTTTCAAATTCATGTCCTCTTTTTGTATTGTTATATATGTGCCTCTTCCTGAATATCTAAATACAACTTGCTCAGTCTGTATATGTTACTTCTATGTATGTTTTCAGGGCTGATCATTTGTTACTAGAAAACCAATTAGTGTGTTCTTTCCCGAGGGAAGGCTATTTCTCCTATTCTCAGCATTCACTATTTTCTTATAGTTCTTTGTGTAGGGTTGATGCCTCATTTTGCACATCCACTCAGGGGCATCTATTGGTGCTTTTTGAAACAAGGGTTCTCATTGTCCTGGCATTGGCCAATTTAGCTAGGCTGGCTGGCCAGCTAGCCACAGAGATACATCTGTCTCTGCCTCCCCAATGCTAGGATTGCAAATGCACAGCACTACATCTAGTATTCCTACATAGGTACTGGGGACCAAACTCACGTCCTNAGGTTCTCATGGCAACACTTGACTGACTGAGCCACCAAAAGTGAAACAGACAGGATTAGTTTAGCCTTCTTTTCCTTTAAAATTTACTTTTTAAATAGTTGGATTCTTTGTTTTGTTTTTTCTCAAAAGGCTGAAATCTATAGCCTTAGATTTGGTGGCCACAGAAAATGTAGATTAAAGCCTCAAAGAAATATCATGAAGAAGTCCCACTAAGCATGTGATTATATAGTCCTATTAATACTCAACAACAACCATTTAAAATGCTTATGGAGGGCGGGTTGAGGAACTTAAAAGACTTCACAGTAAAAGCAGTAAATAATCACCTTTAAACAAGAACTCTTTCCTAATCCAATAGATTAATAGGTGATATGTTATTAAGCTAATATCAAGCAAGAAACCAAAATATATCTTAAAGAACATCTTTTGAAGACAAGGAATTGTAAGTCAACCACGTTAAAGCTGAAAGTCCCTTGTGACTCCATCTCATGCTGCTGTTCATACTTTAAGTTTTTAGAAGCTATCCTCAAAGCAAAGCACTTTAGATTGATAATTTAAATCTTGCAAGACCATGGGAAAAAATTAAAAGCTAATTGGTT
Organism: Neotoma lepida; assembly: GCA_001675575.1. Classification (NCBI taxonomy): domain Eukaryota; kingdom Metazoa; phylum Chordata; class Mammalia; order Rodentia; family Cricetidae; genus Neotoma; species Neotoma lepida. The sequence continues at coordinate 6,536 of LZPO01076795.1, forward strand.
TTTAATTCACCTAGAACAAATTTTAAAAAGGTAATCTGTCATTTCTGGAGTGACATTGCTTATGGGCATGGCAAGTATAGACGAATTATGGTAGAGGATACATAAAATGATAGAGAAAGGAAATTGGTTTTGAATCTTCTTGGGTTCTGCATCAACATTCTTTTGTTGTTATTTGCAAGCTTTATTGCCCTATTCATATTTATGCTTGTCAGCAAGTTTCCTATGGCTATATTCAAAAGGCAGCTGTTCATTCACACTCCCCAATAACTAAATCTATCAAAGCCAATGTCTGGCCCAGGGACATGATCTGTTTTCTAGAAAAGCTGCCAGCTTCATTCCTTTAAGAGACTCACAGTATGTCTGTTGGACCCAGGCAGCCTGTGTGTTTATTTATTTTATTAATTAACTATTACTATATCTCAATAATAATACTTAAAAGATAGAACAATTACTTTTGATGGTACCAAGCCTGTCGTACTAATGAATGCTGTATTCTAACATTTCTGTATGTACTGAACATCTGCACTATCTTAAGTCTACAGATCCTCACAGGAAGCTTATAAAAAAAGGTCCAGTAAATGTGGTACCCTTGTGAGCAAATGAGTGATAGATGATCAGGAATTTACAACAGGTAGGCTAGTGACACAGCTCAGCCATATGCACTTGCCTAGTACATGGCAAACCAATGGTTCTATTGCCAGCAAATAAGGTGTGGGGGATAAAAGCATCTACACAGACACAAACATATGATAGATCTTGCTGTGGAATAATCCTTCTGTACACTGTGAAAATGTGTTGCTCTCATCGTTAACAAAAAGCTAATTGGCTGNTAGCTAGGCAGGATTTTTGGGGCAGAGAGAATGCTAGAAAGAAGGGAGGAGTCTGAGGAGTTGTGAGCCAGACACAGAAGAAGCAACATGGGAAGTTCATAGGCGAGTTAAATGAGCCTCGGGGCAGCACATAGATTAGTAGAAATGAATTAATATAAGTTGTAAGAGCTGGCTGGAGACAAACCTAAGCTTTCAGCCAAGCATTTATAATTAATAATAAGTCTCTGTGTGGTTATTTGGGAGTGACTGCTGGGACACACAGAAACTCATCATACAAGATCTCACTCAGGTGTTCCATCAGAAGCTATTCTGATATAGGAACACTGAGGGCAAAGTCATAGTCATAACGCTTTTCAATCCTTCTGTAATGATTCAGCTCCCAGTGATTTAAGATATAGAATACTGTTGACTGGGACAACAAACAACCAAAGTGAACCACAACACTTTCATTTTGGTTAATTGACCCACATGAACATGAACTGTAACAAATGTGGCCTGTAAAGGGAATTTAGAGACATGTTCACCAAGGTAAGAGAAAGAATATTGTGGCAAGCATATGAATGATTTCCAAGGATAAAGGAACTGATAAATTTGACTTTCTCTCAAGGTACAGGCAGTTAGAGAAGACAACCTAGAGAGAAAGCTAGAAAGATTTAGTAAAAATTTTGCTGTACAGAATGAAGGAGATAACACTTTGTTTAGAAACCGCCTAACTCTATACTAAAGTAATTGGTCTTACACACATTACAAGTTACATCTACTATTTGCTTTGGTTCCTTCTTTTCCTTTGGAGTATGATTCCTGATGACAAGAGGCCTGACACACTGAGTGTACCAAAAGTATTTGCTGCATGAAGTGGGGTGAGTATGCCTTGGTCTGCAAGAAGAAACTCATAGCATGGCTACCACAGTTTCTGGCTGCCTTCCAGTTAATAGGGCTGGCCTAACCTGCAGGTTTCCCCACTCTACCAGGTCAGGAAGTCTCCAATATTGAAAATCTGCCAATATACCCAGGAAAATAAGAAGCATTTGCCATATTAATTATGGTATCACTATTGGAACATAACAAAGACATTTGTAACTTAATCAGTCAGAAGCCACAACCAATCAGTTAGACCAGAATCTGGTGGTCAGTTCAGCATATTACAAACATTTGCTTTGCATTCCTATAAAGCCATTCTAAATAATGAAAGAAAGCACTCATTTCTGATGTCACATTACATGACAAATGTCCTGTACTTAACACTTTCTCAAATATTGCAATGAATTCTGACTACCTGTGACCCTCACTCGTGGCTTGACAGACTTTCTACTGGGTGCAACAGAACCCTAAACCTTCCTCAATCTCAAATTCTTTTAATAGCAGTGTACCTGGAACCAAACGCTTTGTGCTTGGCTGTACTAATCAAAGAATGAAGANTGAAAATATGTAGCAAATGCTTATGAATGGATGGGTAGGTCATTTATGTGCACTAAAAAACACTAAGATTATAACATCTGCAATCTCTCCATCTATTTTTCCCTTCACCCTTTCTTTAGCTGTGTACTTTAACTGTATCCAAGATTCAGAATAGAATCTGAACTTTATAGATGGACAGATTGAAATAATGGGACAGGGCTCATGACACTCTAAATACCACATTTACAAGTTTTCAGTTTGTACATATTACTGAATTACCATGACAACTTTCTTTGCATCTTGTATTATATTAATATAAGAAATACAGATGTACTAACACCCATACTTAATCTACCAAAGTCCCATGTGTAGATTACAGGTAATAAAAAAAGTTACTTTTTACCAGACCTTCTGACTGCAATGATAAATGTGTAAAATTATAACTAATACAAACACAGTCTCACACACTGTTGGTGGGAAATAAACTAAGGTGGCTATTATGGAAACCTTTTTGAGGTTTCCTCCAAAGATTAAAAACAGAACTAATTCATGATCCAGCAATTCCAATAGGAAGAATGTCCATAGGAAATAAATATGTTGAAGGGACATCTGCACTCCAGTGCTCACGGCAGCATTGTTCACTATAGCCAAGAAGTGCTTACCAATGAATGCTGAATAAAGAAACTGTGATAGATGCATATCTCTAGAACACTATTCATCCATATAACAGAATGAAGTCCTGGCATTTGTGACTACATGGATAGAACTGGAGATCACTGTGCTACGCAGAAAAGTCCAGGCATAGAAACACAAGGATCACATGATCGTATTCATATGTAAAAATTAATTTCATGAAGTTGAAAATAGAAAGGTGGTTTCAGAGACAATGGAGAAGGAAGGAATGGGCAACATGGATTAATGGTACAGTTATATAGGAACAAGTAGCTGTGCTATGCTGTGACAAATACAGAGTGAATATCACTAACATTTATGTATTATATGTTTCTAGAGGATAAAGTATTTAGAGTCTTTTCATCATAAATAGTTAATAGGACAACACAGCCTTGTACTATGTAGGTGTAAATAGGCACATGCTAAGCAGCAACTGAAAAGAACTCTCAGCACCAGCATGTTGTCAAGAGAGCTTCGGTAATAGACAGGTGCTAGGCTAAGCACACTTCATCCTCCCACCTGGAGAAGACTATATTATCATTATCCATGTTTTATTCACAAAAGGAAATGGAGGGTTAGAGTTGGTGACAGCATTCCCACAGGACAGAGTACAACTGAGTTGGCTTTCTTAACCACTTCTTAGTGCTACCCTGTGTCCTTGGCATATTCACTTTATGCTCTAATCTTCTAAATTATCGATTTTACTTTAAAAATTTATTCTACTCAACAGCTTTGTCTGTTCCTTCTCTCCTCAAAATATAAATATATATTTCAGTCTGATGACTGAACCATATTTTTCTACAGATCCTTTAGCATATGAGCCAGAGCACTAAATACTGAGCAAGATTCATGAAGGTCCACTTGCTATATCAAAAATTACTTCCCTGCAATTATATTTGGTCGTTCAATGAAATGGAAATATGGGGCTGAAAAACTGGAGCTAGTTACATTTATAAAATTAAGTGAATAAGTACATAAAGTCAGACTATTAAAAAAAAAGTTTGCCTACCAGAAAAAGCAAAAGAATCTCATAGCATCTCCTTTTCTTATTTTCCAACTATGGTACAGCATCATTTCCATGTATCCACAACTTAACTGCATACTGGCTGGTTGTGCTATTGTATCAATGCTGGGTCCACTTCTAGACCTTAGAACCATCACCAATATACCTCACATATATTTCAAAGGTATAGAGCTCTTGAACAATCACAAATGAAGGAAGAAGTTACTCTACTAATGTCTCAACATCCATCTTAATTGAAGACTGAACTTAGCATGTGATAGGGCTGAAATGGAACTCCACCTTTAAGACTATCAACAACAAGAAACCATGAAAATTATTTTGAAGAAAAATACTAATTTTTCCCAAACATTTCATACATATATGTTACATAAATACAAGTATACTGTGATAGATGGCAATAGCCCTTACAAAGAGAGGAAATTATAATTTTTATCTTTAAAATAGATCTTTTCTAGCCAGTTGGACTTCAGTTATATGTATTAAATAATAAGTATTTTCCCAGAAAATACTTCTTTTTTTTTTAACTTGTCAGCCAAAAATAATTTTTTGTTTTATGTTTGAGCAGGTAAAATATACGTTACATGTTTTGTAGGTTTTTTGTAGCCAGGATTTCAGAGCATGTACCTTGATCAAACCTGTCATCTTTAATTTTGAATGAATCCATAGCCTTTTATTTTCTGTGGAAATAAAAACAGAATCGCTTTCCCAAAGTAACATATCTTTGACTTCCATTTTTCAGTCAAGACATTTTTTAAAATATATACTTTAGTTTAATTTAGCAGCTTTAATTCAGTATCTCTTAGCAGTCAAAATATTTAAAGACAATACAATAATATATAGAATCTAGACTCTCTGTGTATTTCCCACCTTTATGTGGTTTGTTGCTTTTTTTTATTAAAAGATTTTCTTATTTTACATACCAACCACAGAACCCTCAGACTGCAATCCACAGCTCCATGGAGGACCCTAGGAAGGACGCATAGACTGCCCAGTGAGGGAGAACTGGATGAAATCCACATGGGCAGNNTGGGAGTGAGGGGGAGGAATAGAGAGCAACAAGATGGAGGATGTGAGCATAGGGGAACAGGAGGTTTGACTTGGAACAGAGACACAGTAAGAGAGCAAGGAAAGAGATACCATGATAAATGACAATATCACGGGAATAGGAGAAACAGAATGCTAGGGAGGTTCCCAGGAATACGCAAAGATGACCCCACCTTAGACTACGGGAAGTAATTGAGAGGGAGCCTGTACTGGCATACTCCAGTGAGTATTCACATGGATGAATACCTTATCTGTCAACACAAAGCCCGGATCCAGAGACTGATGGAGGCAGATGCAGAGATCCACAGCCAGGATCCAGGCCGAGCTCCAAGAGTCCAGTTGATAGAAGAGAGAGAGGCTTCTGTGAGCAAAGGACAATGGGATCATGATGGGAAGATATACAGAGATGGCCAGCCAAACTAGTGGAGATGCATGAACTGTCAACCAATAGCTGAGGAGCCCCCAGGAGCCCCCTCCCAGAGACATATGGAAACAGATGTAGAGATCCACAACCGGGTGTCAACCCGAGCCCCCANAGTCCAGATGTGAGAGAGGAAAATTGAAAATACTTCTATAATTCACAAATTTCACTAATGTTGCCTCTTGATGCCAATTAATGTGATTTGAAAAATGATCAACAAAATATAAATGCAAACCAGCATTAATAATGGTGTATAAAATTGGCTAATGGACCAAAGCACAGCATTTCTATCATCATACAGAATACACTGAGAATAATATCATTCCTCTCCAACAAATCTATCAGCAGAGACAAAAGCTTTCTGGGTGGTCAAACAAGTGAATTTTCTAAAATNCTATAGAACTACTTGGCTTTCAGACATGAGCAACCTGATGTCCACAGAATGAGTAGGAAATAGAGCAGTGGCATTTCAAATAACCCCAGCATCAGAGGACTTCTGCTCATATATCAAAAACTAGCTGATGCAAAACAGATACACACACACATCCCATCCATGGATACTGAAATATGTAAGAATACTAGTTTAGTTAGTCTGTGTCATAGAAGAGATCTGACATACATGTTCCTTTAGAGAGATCTAACTGTTCCTATTCAGCATAGAAAATACCTAACATACTTTTGAACCTTGAATTTTAAATTCTAAAATAAAATTTCTAAGTAATGTACATATAATAAATAAGAAATATAGAAAAGTATTTGTTGGACTTGCTACCGTAACCTAGACGTGTGATGTTTTTGTGTGTTCAATTTTTAAAAGAGAGAGTGAGACAGAGACAGAGTGAGAAACAGAGAAATCACCAATTTGGCTGGCCTAGTTGGCCACCTTGCCTCAAGTCTCTGCCTCCCAAGCCCGGGATGACAGGCCCAGCTCTTATGTGGGTGCTGGGTAGCTGAACTTCAATTACCTTGCCTTTGCAGCAAGCTCTTTACTCACTGAACCATCTCTCCAGCCTCTGAGATGCTATCCATATATTTTTAATCAACACTTATAAGTACATATACATATTAAACCCAATCATTGAACCAGTTGTGCCCATAGTCTTTGCAAGAGTCCAAAATCTCTGCCCTTTCCACTCAAAAGTAAAAAGTTGTATGCCTGACCTTAATTTTGATGGTGTGCAGTTACAAGAAGGATATGTAGCACTGCATAAAAAATATAAATGGGGAGAAAAAGCACAAGCTATGTAACTGTATTCTATAACTTACAATGCACCTACTTCTCAATGGGTAATTATTAGAAAATAATAAGATTATTCAAAAAAAACTGAAAGAGGAAAATAGAACATTAAACACTATCTGAGCTAAAAATAAACATATGTCCCATGAAACCAAGAGAATCCAATCTATGCATTATTACCGAGCATCTGAAAAGTGANCGGTACTACTAAGGACTAAGCTTTGCTGTGCAGGTACACAGGGATAGCTGCATCTATGCTGCAGCTGCATTTCTATACTTTACCATTGTTCATTATCGTCTTGATCGGTAGAGGATGGCCCCAAGGCTTTCTGAAAGCAAACATCACTAAGGAATGACAAGAGTTCAGATCAAACATGACCATTTGAAGGGCTTGAAAATAATTGGACTGATAAATTCCAAGATAATAACAGCATTAGGGAGTTCAACAAGGTAAATAAACAAGGAACAAGCTAAGAAAGACCAGTAAATGGGATGCAGGGATGCTCTACCTGCAGGGCAGATTGTGAGGCAGAGAGATCAATGAAATAATACTGGATGGATGTCCTAACTGTAAGATCCTGTACTGAACAACTACATTCAACCCATCTAGGAAGTAAGGACTGTTTTCCTTAATTTTGCAGATAAAGACAGGCAAGCAATGTTTAGTGTTAAGACAGATTTTTTTTAAGTAATACAGGTACCAGCATAGAAGATGATTCAGACAGTGAAATGGTTGCCACACAAGGAGTATAGGGAACTGCCAATAAAGGCGAGTACCAGTCTAAAACCAAGGCTGTGTAGCTGGCCATATGCTTTAAGACTATGAAGCTCTTTCCTCTAGTAAATGTAGGATCTGCACTCTCGAACCCCCTCCCTCCAGCAGTATGATTGCTGTGCTGCTCACTAATGTGATGTAATGATACCAAGAGCAAAGTAGGTTGACTTGAACAAGACACCAATGAAAAATCATTTCTGACAGCAGCAAGTGTCTGAGCCACAGAGGCTGGGAAGAGTCTACAGCCCTATAGCAGTCTTGCTCTAGCAGCATGCAACACACACAGAGTGAATGTGAGATCACATCAGAGTCATATGCTGCCTCAGTGAGATTTCGGACTGTCTTTTACAAATGTCTGGGTTAAATTCTTTTAATTTTAGTCATTAAAAGTCCATGTGAAATGAAGACTTTTAGAATTTATACACCAAAATGTTTAGTATAAGAATTATTTAGGTCTCATATACATGAAGAAATTGTCCCCAACCCTAAGTGTCTAAGAGACTACCCCTAGGTTACACAAGTACATCGCAGGCTGTACTTCTGCACACAGCTGAAAATCAGCTAGGCTTGTGGCATAACACTGCAATCCANCCATAACTTAAAACAAATAAGGTACATGTCTTGATAACACCAACAGCCAGAAATACTATACAACGCCCCTAGGCTAAAGAAAAAGAAGATGCAATTAATGGGTGATGGCCAGGAGACATGGAAGTTAATTAACTTGGGAGAAAAGCCATAAGGCAGAAATTGAAAGGGAAAACATGGGACTCTAGCTTTAATTGCCTACATTGGCTTCAGCACCCACCACTTTATAGTCAGGCTCTGGAGTGTCTGAGAGGGTTATAGTCCTGCTACCATGAATAGATTTTTAACCTTAGTCACAACAACTACAGTAAAAGTTTCAAACTCCATAAAGTGAAAAAGGACACAACTCACAGGTTAAACATGAAGAAAATGGGGCAGATCATAAGAAACAGAATCACCATCTCAACAACTACTCCTTACTCCCTAACCTCATCCTGGAATGAATAGAGACAGGCAGGTAGAGAAATCCTATGACTTAACTTTTTAATATTGAGTGAGAGAATAGAAAATAAGATGGCTAAGAAAATGCATCTTTGTCTCCTAACCTCACACAATAAGCCCAAATTCATAGAGACAGGTATGAAACACAATAAGGAAAAAAACAAAAACAAAAACAGAAAAACAAAACTGGAAGACACCTGTACCAGTGCAAGCAGCCAGAAAGCATGGCACAGACTGAGCAGCACTGCAACAGCTAAAGNAATGGAATTAGAAGAATGAAAAAGAGAGAGGGAATCACGACCCAAATCACAAGAGCAAACAATTACTTCTGAGGCAGGAAAACTGTGAAGAAATAGCAGCTGCTAGGACATATTTAAACATGAGGAGAAAACAAGTGCCCTTGGAGTGAACTTTACAGCTGCATCATGCTTGCTGATAACCAGCAACCAGGGTCAGAGGGCCCTAAGAAAAACCCAAGTGATCTGTGACAAGGAGATCGCTGGCTTGCAGACTCAAGTCTACAAGCAGCAAAGGTAAACGGGCCCTGCTCAGCCTGTAGGACTGGCTGGAGTTGACCTAATTTCTAATTTCTAAGTTCTAAGTTCTAATTCAGACTCACAGACTCGTGTCCAGGACAGAATATACAGGTCTTGAGATTTATATCTTCTAAGACTCAGAGAAAGACTTAATTCTAGGAAAATATATTGGCCTCTGGATGCATGTCCCTCTCTCAATCAAACCTGCCAACTCTGAGAAGCTTACAGAGTCCCAAGCATACATTAAACAGGAGTCCAGCATAACAAAACCCTCTGGGACAACAGTACCCCACATTAACTGGCACTGCAAAGGCTTACTGACTCCTTTGTATATATAATGGGAATATTTTAAGACGTTAGTACTAAAACGGTAAACAAAGCCTAACATATTCGAGTGGAGAGCACACAAGACAGACTTCTTAAGAAGACACCTAAATAAATATATAAGCACAACAAACATGAGTCCCAGAAGGAAACAAATGCAAGCTAAGAGATAGTACTAAGAACAAAACTCCTAGACTACTAAAGAGCATAGCTACTATAGGAGGGGTTGAATTTAAATGCACACAGACACCAGGGAACTAAGGTCTGTAATTTAGCTATATCATACTGTCCCTCTGAAGGAAGAAAATGGATCAGAATTCCTTACCAATATTAATAAACTGTGGAATACAATGAGGCAGAATAAGACAAGAAATTTTATACTTAAAG
>LZPO01076796.1:0-18069 GCA_001675575.1 Neotoma lepida
AACACTAGAAGAGCTGAACTTTTAAAAGTTTTTTATTATCATATTTTAGTTACATTGAATGGGCTTCATTACAACATCTTCATATACGCATGTAATGTACTTTGATCATATTCACCCCATAAGCTTTTCTTGTCTCCTTCCTCTCTCACTGATCCCTTTCCTCCTCCCAGTTTGTATCCCTTCANTTCTCCTGATTTGTATTTTGTAACCCAATGAGTTTCATTATGGTTGCTTACAGGAGCGTGGATGACTTAGCAGTACTACACCACTAAGAAAATGTAACATTCTTCCCCAGCAATCATGAACTGTTATAGATCTCCAGGGAGGGGAGGGACTTCATGAGAGAATCAGACTTTTTTTATTCTGTATCTTAGCACGAGATTATTCCCTATGGGTATTGCAAAGACAATTTGATGCTCATAGTTGGTTTAGTTTTCTGTGTTTCAAATAGAAATGCTGAAACCCTGTGGGGGATACTGAACTGTCATTGATTTTGAACAGAGCAATCAAATATGCCAGTAGGATGATAAATAAGCCTCTAGGAAGCCAACCCTTTCAAAAAATTACCCCAAAGAAAGATCAGTGCCAATCGGTATTAAGAATTCATTCAGCTTGTATTATTTAGGAAACTATTTCTATTGCCTTATTTATTCTCTAGTGTGCAAAGAAAAATGCACTGGTAAATAATAGCCTCCTTCTTTTCTGACCTAGGCAGTTCTACCACAAGCATTCCTGTTTCTATGGTTACCATTTTAAATGACATTTCGATTCAATAACTTCTTGTTAATCAATACTTAAAGGTTTGTGTTCCTTTCTTCCTTCCTTCCTTCCCTCCTTCATTCCTTCTTTTCTTCTTTCCTTACTTTTTCTTTTTATTTCTTCATTTCTTTTCTTTCTTTCCAACATCGTAAGTTTGAAAGTCTGACAAATGTTGAGCCTAAAATGTTTGCCAGGTGAAATGCTCCCGAGTCCTTAATTCTCTTTGGCAGGGCATAAAAACATTTGCAGTAAACTCCTAGAGCTAGAAGTATTGATTTTTTAATGGGTACACTTTTCTCAAATGGAGTCTATTGCTTAAATCCAACATCTGATCCTTTGTTGAAGGAACAGTTTCTTGTTTCCCAGTAATTATTGTTCTTTTGGAAACTGATAATGCTCTGACTAAGAATCCATATATTCTCTCAAGAAAGAAATTAAGTTTGTTTCCTCTGTTAAAATTCAGAAGTAATTAGATGTTAATGACCAATAAGTTTTCATCATTTTTATCCCAACAAGTTTGAATTTTATTCCACATAAAAATACATTATATATCTCTTGAGTATATGTTGATTAGACTCTTTAGATTTTAACAGGAAGGACCACCATCTAATTTTAAGTAATTTTCTCAAGAAATTAGAAACAGTGAGTGGGGATATGATTAAAAGTTCTTTTTCTCCTTTTACATAAAAATTATACTAATGAGGAATCACTATACTTATTTTATCAGAAGTTCTGATCATTTATATACTCAAACAATCTGTCTATAACCCATGATTGATGGTAGGAAATTGTGATAGCTGTGGTAGTCCTTAATAATTTTGTGCTAAATCTCATGCACTGGACAGGGTAGAATTCAGCCTATTATATCTATTATATCTATTATATCTCATTCCCTCCTACTTATAAGTAAAATGTAGCCAGCCCACCCATCCATTTTAATGCCTAGCTTATAAGATGGCTTTGCTCATATGCTTAGACATATACTTAAGCTTTCCCTGCTTCTAGCAAGTTAAGAGTGCAGGATGATGGAAAATCAGAAGTAGCTCAGATCTAGAATAGAACATTTAAGAAGTTCATTAGGACAGATTATGCTGAAGAAGTTGAAAGCTGAGTTAGTAAAACAAAAAGGAAAATTTTAAGTGCCTGCAATGTACATTTCATTGGTAAGTTGTCATATTGTTTAAGTTACTGAAAATGGACTTTCCCTACCCTGTCTCTCAGACTCAAGTATGATTACGTTAAGTGTCCTGAAAAACTCCCATTATAGGCTTAAGCTACCTCTGACTCTGAAAAGGAGAAAGGTTAAAAACATTATGTCCTATAATAGTTGTTTAAAGGGTCATTTAAGAAAATGTTTCAGTTTGGGTTTCTAATGGTGTGAAGAGACACCATGAGCATGGTAACTCTTTTTTTTTTCCAGAGCTGAGGGTCAAACCCAGGGCCTTGCACTTGCCAGGCAAGTGCTCTACCACTGAGCTAAATCCCCAACCCTGAGCATGGTAACTCTTATAAAGGAAAACATTTAATTGGGGCTGGCTTGTAGTTCAGAGGTTTAGTCCATTATCATCATGGCAGGAAACTTAGTGGCATGTAGGCACACATGGTGCTAGAGAAGGAGCTGAGAGTTCTTCATCTTGATCCACAGGCAGCAGGAGACTGTGCCACACTGGGTGTAGCTTGAGCATATGAGACCTCAAAGCCCACAGTGACACACTTCCTCTAAAAAGGCCACACCTTCTAATAGTGCTACTCACTATGGGCCAAGCATTCAAACACATGAGTTTTGGGGGGCCATTCTTATTCAAACCATCACAGAAAGTATCAGACTAAATCCAACTTCTGATGGGAGACACATCATAGATGACATGTAGAACTAAGAAAATCTTAAAGAAAGAGTTCTTTGAGAACATATCTCAACAATTACGAGCAGAGTGGAGCAGACTACAAACTCTCACAATGCAGTGCAGTAGGCCACCCTGCACCTGCAATGGCCAGTGAAGGTTCAGATTAATTTCTTGAATTCAAATCAAAGTTTAACCACACGTAAATGCCCAGAATTCCTTTATGTAAACCTGTTTGGATCATTTACATGCACATGTTGGCTGAAAGGAAATCTTTCTACTACTGCACTTACAGCTTTAACTTCTTTGATGGATTCCTAGTGTACTAACTAACCAAAGATACGTTATTTTTTAACTGCCATTATGAGCAGTAAGAAAAATCTACAGAAATATTTTAAAACTTGTTTCCTTGAGAACAGCTATAAGGTAAACTATTTCCAGCAGATATTATTGCTGTTTATCCCATGGTATAAAAATGCCTGCTGTGGGATCAAGAAGCCAGAAGCTCATCCANGGAAAATCACTGTTCTGTGCAGAGGTTTCAGTCAGGATGTACAGCATGTCTGTTTGCTTCCCCAATTGATTTCTGCTAGATGTTGTTATCACCAATTTGATGATTTTGTGTTCCCTCAATTGGAATGAATTAATGTTTTATTATCTATAGCTATTTTTTTTCTTTTACTTTGGCTTGTTACATGCTTAATACACCCACTCATTCAAAACCAAAAGCATGGCTATCATAGATTATTATCTGGACTATACAGAACAGTGACTAATTGTGCAAGGCTTAAACTTGATTGTATAAGGTTTAAAAAGTTGGGGAGTCATTCAGTGACATTGAGTAGGACAGTAGTATGCTCATAAATTGTTGATTTTGATTGTTTTATTTTAAGATAATTCACTCTGAAAATTATGAAGAAAAGCTCAGAGGAGTAAGTAGAGACCATCTGGCCAGCTAGAAAACTTCATAAACATCATATTTAAGAAAACTGAATGTATAATGAATTTAAATGTCAAGATAAAAGAGATAGATTGGAAAGACATTANGAAAAGGGGATAGCAATAGTTGCTACTGTACAGTATATGGAGATGTAAAAAGACATTAATGTCAAAAGTGACTACAGATTTAGTTTGGTCATTGAGTAGAATTTGAAATCACTTTTTAAAAAATCTGATATACTAACACAATTCTTTAAAAATTAATATGTCGTAGACAGAACTATAACTAGAGGACATCAAATATCAACAAGGAAATATTTTGCAATGAATGAAAGAAAAAAAACTTGGAAAGTACTAGTATGATACCTAGATTNGATAGAAGAGGGAGGGGCAGTATACATAGAGATTAAAGAAGGTCTGTGAACTGTCTGAGGTGGCCACAAATCAACTTTGCACAGAGACATTTAGAATGTTATTCATGGGGAAAGTATGATCAGTTAGTTAGATCCATGCAGTTTACTGGATGGAAGCCACAGAGTCGCTGCTGCAGAATACACAATCCCTTGTGCTCTACCAATCAGTGAAATTCATGTCTAGGAAGCAATGTAATTCTTAAAAGAGGACTGCAGAAAGGACTATGGTTTTAAGAGAGGTAGTGCTGAATCCATTTCTGTCAGTGTTGTCATACCATCTTACATGTAGGCTTTTTTATTTTTTTGTACGAATCCTCTCCTCCCTGTCCATCATTCTTTGCTCATCTTGCCTTGTAATTCTCAGACAAGAAACAAGTGTGCTTTTAGTATCTGTGCACTCTTGGTAAATGTTTCCCTTGTGTGAANGATTTCCTTTTCTGCTTTAGCAAAATCCACTGCTGCCTATCTTGGAAATGAAATGACTGCAGAATGATTTCACCAATCCCACAGCTCATTAGAGTTTATGTAGATTCATAATGTTTACAAAGAGAAGAGTGACGTAAACAAAGCTCTAAAGGAATCCCCTCCATCTTTAAGACACACCGACCACTCAGCGAGTGGATTACTAAAGGCCATTTGGTTGGTTAGAGTAGAAGAAGGCACTCAATGGGTAGACAAGTCTTATTGCTGATCAAGGCAAGCTGGCCTGACTNCTACAGTGGGAACTGCAAAGACCTTGGAAGTTCCTCCTGCGAGCTCAGGGGACTCGTTTGGGCAAGAGAGGCTTCCAAGCTCCAGAGCCATCACAATCTCAGAGATGCAGCTGGACATCCCTGCCTAGTTGAAGTCCAAGCACATCAAGAGAATTCTGCCTTGGTCCTGACTTTGTTTAAAGAATCCTGGGACACAGAATCTTCGCTTACACATATGAGCCAAATCCTGGGATCAGAAAGACCAATGCAAAAGGGATTTGGATACTGAGCAGCAGATGTATCAAAAATGTCTACTAATTGTGTTTAGGCTCTGCTGGGGGTGTCGAATGCACTAAAGTGGTGTAACTGTAGGGCTACCTTTATATATATCGCTTCAGTGATTCAAAAGAACAAAACTCCATTTGTTCCGACACCTTTTGAAAAATGTGGAAAATTGGATACCACCCCCTGGGAAGATATGCATTCCTCCCTTCAAACCAGATATTGTACCTGTCTTTCCTCCTCCCTTCCTTTCCCTTCCTCTTCCTTCCTGTCCTTCTTTCTCCCATGTGGCTTTCTCACACTTCCTGCTTATTTATACTTGCACCTTTGTTGTTACCCCTAAATCTCAGTCAAACAACCACTAAGCTTCATGAAAGGGTGCAGCTCTTTGTGCACTGCTGTATCCTCATGCTGGGTACTTGTTTGAAAGTTATTATCAATTCAAATAATTTTAAGATAGCCCACACTAAAATGTACTTTTGGAAATGTATAAATGTTAAAACTTAATTAAAAGCATAGAGCTTCTAGATTTTCATCAAGATTGGAAAGAGTTATAGAGCTGTCACTCATTAGTTTAAAAATATATTGAGTCATAAACCCTTTTCACAATTAAATTTATGAAGTGATACATAAAAATTTCTCAAATCCTTATTTTTGCATGGTACATGATAAAAATCATTTGAAGCAATGTGACTTACAAGAATTGTTATCAAATACTGTCGTAGTCAGATTTACTATTGCTGTAATGAAACACCANGACCAAAGCAAACTGTGGAGGGAAGAATTATTTGGCTTACACTTCCATATCACTGTCACTGTTCATCACTGAAGGAAGTCAGGACAGAACTCAAACAGGGCAGGAAGCTGGAGGCAAGAGCTGATGCACAGGCCGTGGAGGAGTGCTGCTTACTGGCTTGTTCCTCATTGCTTAGTCAGCCTGCTTTCTTATAGAACCCAGCACCACCAGCTCGGGAGTGATATCACCCAAATAGGCTGGGCTTTCCCACATCGATCACTAATTAAGAAAATGCCCTAGAGGCTTCTCTACAACCTGATCTTAAGTAGGCATTTTCCTCATTCAAGGTTCCCTCCTCTCAGATGACTCTAGCATGTGTCAAGCTGACATAAAACTATCCAGCACAAATGGTGGTATAATATTAGTTTTAATGTAAAATAATAGCATTCAAAAAAAAGGCTTTGAATTTGGCTAGTTGAAAAAAAATGCTTTATTTCTTACTTTAATAGTATTAAACTGTAAAGAGAAAATATATAATAAGCATAACAATGCACATAGTTTGATTTTCATGATGGTAAATGTATTTACAATTTAAATATTTGTTGCAATATTAACTATGCAAAAAGAGTTTTCACAACTTAAGCAATTGCTATTTGGAACTATTTGTTTTTGGATTTTTATTTTTTTTTGCTAATTTTCCAAAGCTAACTAATGTTGAGGGTGGGGACATTTTCCAGGCAGCCATATTTATGTGCTCTTCCAGAAAGTGGAGACTGGGGCCTCTTGCTATGTCAAATAGACTTCCTTCCTGTTCCTCTTTCTTACCCGTGAAGAGTAAAGGAAAACAATGACATGAATATATAAAGGCCATGGGTAACAAAATAGTGATTCATCCAAAAATTTACAAGCTAAGTAACACACAGTAGTAATGAATGGAATGGAAGGAGCTTTTCAAGCTTGGGTCCTATAGAAAGGGCCAAGAGGCTCAGGATTCGGAGACAAGAGNTAGACAACTAACAGTTTAATGAATAAAGTGGAAGAATATGAGGCATATAAAATTTTTACTTGAAAATATTTCCAAGAAGTGTAAAGTGTGAGGCCTTCTCTACAAACAAACTAGCAAAACAGTTTCTGGAATTTACTTATTTATCTTCTGTCCATCCCATCCCTTCCTCCTGCCCCATTTGTAATACTCTGAGCATTTATCATAGCCAAAGGAAAGTTCCACAGCATACTAGCACACTCTGACCCAGGCACCTTGCCAGACAAGTGCTATTTGCTTTGGTAAGGGCTAGAAGCAGACAGGCAACAAGAGCTAAAATTCTTGGTAATATTATCAGATATTTGGATACCATCGTTCCTAGAGAAATCTGGAGTCCATTGAGATGACAAGAAAAATGTCTGAGAGTAAATGAACTAGGGAGTGGACAAGAAGTGCTCAGTGAGGAAAGGATGGACGTCTGGACTTGCGGTCAGGGTTCAGGAATCGAGACAGACAAGAGCGTGATTGAAAAGAGAAAATGCTGGCTGGAGACGGAGGCCAACGGGCAGAAAGATCCCCAAGCAGCAAGAGGATGCTGTGATATAATGCTGGGGGGGGGAAATAAAGGTGAGGTCATTTTGGGTAGCAAATAAGAAGTCCAAATTAACTCACTGTGAGAGAAAAAAATTAAATCCAAGTCAGTAAATTGGTTCATCTCACAGCATAGATGCCCCAGAGTTCCCTGGTGAGGGTAAGAGAGTGAATCTAGTAAAGATTAGCTGGAAAGCAATCTAATTTAAAGTCAGTCATTTTCCTTTGTGATGGGGAATGTGGCTCTCCCTGTCCTTCCTGGGCATTGTTCTATTATTATTCCACCAGAAGATGACTTGCTTAGCCATATTTTTTTTGGTCAAATGCCAAGCCCTCGATATCCTCTCTACTCATAGGCACACTTTGAGTCACTGTGGCAAACTTCAAAGGGCTCTACATTTTAATATTCCAATGCTCAGCAAATGTTTTATCATTTGTCACAGTGCCAGGCGAACTTCCTACTAAATATTACAGCATAACGTGTGCTTGCTTTGCAATTTGTCATATGCTGTCATAATTTTTGCACCTCTAAAAAGATTTTTTTATACATAAAAAACCCCTCTGCTAAGTTTTAAAAAACACATTACAATACCAGTACAATAATTTGTATTGCCCATAAATGAAAACTGCGAGGCTTATTCAAGATCAGTGGAGCAGCAAAATTGGATGGTTAATTAACGTATCCTTTTAGGAAAAGTTGCTTTTATTTCCTCATCTCAACATTGCTGTTTTGAGTATATGAAAATGTATACTCTGTGGTGCTCAAAATGTCAAAATCTATGTCTCTAGCATGTAATCAATGGTTGTGTGTCTTCAGCAGGTAAGCAATGGTAATTTATGGATTCCTGTTTTATATGATTAGTTTTCTGTGTCCACAATTTCCCTTAAATCCCGCCCCCACTATGGTCTGCTTGATATGGGAGCTGGGAACTGAACTCTGGTCCTCTGAAAGAGCAGCTAGTGTTCTGAGCCACTGTGAGCCATCTCTCTTGCCTCCCATTCGCTACTCATATGGATCATTATTCCATTTTTTTAATAAATTTTAATAGGTAATATTTTCTCTTGAAATAAATTGCTGAGAAAAAAATATACAATGAAATGGTATACTTTAACCACGCAGTGCAATGAGTTGCAACAAATGTACACATCTAAGGCAAGACAGATTATTTTCATATAAAGAAATGGGTTCCTGTTTTTAGTTATTTTATCCCTATGTCTAAACCCAGGATACAGCTATTCCATGTGTCACTAATAATATGAAAAGAAATGGAATAACAAAAATAAAAGTAAACAATTTCAGCAGTATAGGGAATTGGTTATAAATGATACACCTAACTTACTATCTTTTTTGAAATTTGAGTTGANCTAAGGAGAAAGTATTAGATGCCTAATATAAAGTCTTATATATAATAAGACCTNATTTATGAGGTCTGGATGGAATCTATGCATGGTANTTAATCCACATAAGCTGGCTATATCAACTAAGAGAACAAAGGCAAAGAAATCACAAATGTGCCTTGGAAATTATTTGTACTTAGTACATTTCCCATCTTACTTTCTTCTGAAGTCTTGGACTTTTGCCCAAGATACTGACAAATAAACTTACCCTGAAAACAATGACCTCTGCATTGACAAATGCAATGAGAAGTTTTCAGTTTCCTTTAAAACCTTTCTACTTCTTTCATTTAGCTACCCATATCTTAGGTGCTAGATACTTNATGCTTAGTTACTAGGCACTTCNTGCTTAGTTACTAAGTACTTCAAGTTTTCTTTCAGGTTTCATGTCCAAATATCTTAGCATCAGCCATGAATCCTTTCTCCCTTTACCTCCAATCAATTTGTCAGTAACTACTAATGTTTGGCTTCAGTTCTGGATCCTGGACATGGGTTTATTTGTTTTTAAAACTACCACAGCTTTAGGAATGATTTACATGGTATAAAGTTNATCTACTTAATCTTTTTCTTATTTATTATTTGGTTTGTGTGTGTATAGCTGCCATGATATATTCGATTTTTGGAGCTGGAGTTTCCAGGTACTTTTGAGCTGTCTGATGGAGGTGCCCAAACTGAACTTTGGTCCTCCGGTAGAGCAATAAGGACTATTAAAGGCTGAACCATCTTTCTAGTTCTAAATTTTTTTCTATTTTAAGTATGCAGTTCCATGGAGAAGTGATGGTGAAATTATCAATGCTATCCAATTCTGGAACTTTTTTTTTTATTAAACCCCAAAGGACCTTTGAATGATTTGTAGGCATCTATAGTTGGAGTTTCCTTTTGGTTCTAGGACAAGAGATATGTCTCTTACAATGTCTCAGGCCCAAAATCAAAGTCAGCTAGTTGCTACTCAACCTCTCTGAGCCAGCACATTTTTACACCAGCCTTTCACTTCCAAGTCTTATTGATAAATAGAATATTAGACACTTAATTTAAACCTATGTATGGTGGCCACAGCAGAGGGGCCATGAGGGGCTACGAGGGGCCATGGGACCAGAAACCCCACCAAGAGGCAGCCTGAGTGGTCAGGAGGGTGCTGAATGTGGGGTCATGNGGCCTCATATGATAATTAAAATATCAGTAGATTCATGTGCAGCCACTAAGCTGACAGAAAAATATTATGGGTTTTGAGAATCTATTTTTATTCTATGTGTATGCGTGTTTTACCTGCATGCATGTATATGCATGGTGCCTAAGAAAGTCAGAAGACAGTGTTGTGTATTCTGGAAATGGAGTTACAGTTAATAGTGAGCTGCCATGAGCCATGCTCTGAACTGAACTCAGGTTCCTTTACAAGTGCAGTAAGCTGTCTCTTATACACATCTAGATGTGTATAAGAGACAGATGTGTATGCGTGTTTTACCTGCATGCATCTATATGCATGGTGCCTAAGAAAGTCAGAAGACAGTGTTGTGTATTCTGGAAATGGAGTTACAGTTAATAGTGAGCTGCCATGAGCCATGCTCTGAACTGAACTCAGGTTCCTTTACAAGTGCAGTAAGTGCTCTTAACCATTGAATTATCTCTCCAGCTCCAATGTAAAATTTTTTTCTTGCTTGTAAAGCTTCATGGAATCATTTTTGAATCAAGTTCTTTGATTTGTATTCTGTTCCCTGCTGTAAGCTACTACATACTGTGCTGTCTCTTATACACATCTAGATGTGTATAAGAGACAGGCCATAGGTAGTGGGCTCCAAAGAGCCAGCTCATGCACCAGGGATGGATCCTGATTCCACTGCCAGGACCCCCTTAAGCAGATCAAACTATGCAGAGGGCCTAGTCCAGTCCCATGGAGGCTCCATAGCTGTTGGTCTAAAGTTAATGAGTTCCTACTAGCTCCATTTTAAACCAGAAGGAAGACTTTATACCTGGGCCAGTGCATAAATGGCACCATCTTCCTGGCACCCCCATGCAGCACAGAAAAATAAAAGACATATTCCTGTGAGTGGAATGGGTACCACCCTGAAAATGTATAAGATTGAATTGAGAGTGGTGGGGTATATGGGCATGTTAAAAATTATTACACAGAAACCATGTTCAAGAACTTATTGAGCACATCAAACCAAGGGTTTCTTCACCTGGATCCTATGAGGAGGTGGCCACTGAAATGGCAATAACCTCCATTACCTTATCATTTACCACTGGGTGTGTGCATTAGGACCAACAGGCAGAAAAGTCCCCCACTGTCCCAGTAGCTTCAGCTTGTCTCAGTTCTGGCTGCTGATATGGGTTATTGACATTTCTGTTCGCGTGTCAACCTCAAAGCCAGTCTAGACCTGCCATCTCTCCTGCTTGTTTGTTCATCTGGAACCAGCGCTGTCCTTTTGCTTCTACAGCTGGACTCAGTTCTGCAGCTTCACTTTGAAATCTGTGAGTCACATTGGTCTGNCTCACNAGAGCAATTTCTTCTCTGCAACCTAATCTGGTTCATTATCTTATCACTATAGAGATGAATTCATTTTGTCCTTGGCTTCCCAGCCCTCANTGAAACTCCTTGTCTCTTGAACTCTTTGTAGTCAAGGTAAGCTACATAAATATTTACTACATGATGTATGATTTGAGTAATNAAGATATAAATAAACAACTCTCTTTGCCTCAGCCAGATTATCATGGAAANTAGGAATATATGAAAAATTACTGTCCTGGAAGACATCATACCATAAGAATTTTTGGAATAACAATTTATTGAAATTGTGGAAAGGCATTAGCATGTTCATCTATGTTTCTCACATTGCGTGCTTACAACATTAACATAGTTTAACACTCATGGAGTCTTTGCATTGATGGTATAAAATTTTTGTTATAAATGTTCAAAGGTGCTTAGATGCTCTTAGTAATATTGTAGNTNCTTTTATTAATATATGGAAGCAAATATATGACAGTANCAAGAATAAGATAAAGGATTATGATGGGGATATGTTGAGATTCTTTGTGATAGAGTATAAAACAGGTCCATGAGAATGTGAACTTCTGGTTTAGACTCATGTCGAGAAACATGGCCCTTTCCCAAAGCTTCTTATTTTTCCTTGCATGGCTGATGGGAAGATTTATGTTTCATGGAGGTTTATCATGATAATAAGGTCAAATTAAGATAATATAAAGCCTCTCCTTTTCTTGAAATTCAATGAAAGCATGTTATTATTTAGGAAAAATATCATGTTTTTNATTTATATGAAAAATACAGAAACAAAGCTTTTTTATGAGTATTNTAAGTTAGATATCAGCTCATCATTGTCAAAAACANTTTTTCCTATTCTTTTTCAGTCAAAATGTTATTTTTAAAGACATATTTTATTTCTCCTTAGAGATATTCTGAATCCTAGCAATGAAAAACAGGTTGTTAGCACATAACTTAAAAATAAATCCACAGAAAAGTTCCTCATATAATGTCACATGAGTACCCATGAAAACTTGCTGTTTTGGATTTTAAGGTTTAGTCATAAAGTGACAAATGATTTTCTTCAAAACCCAAGAAATATTTCTGTTAAAAATTGTTCTTTGCAGATTTGGGGAAAATGAAAACCCATTAAGTTTTACAAAAGACAATATAAAGCTGTGGGTGGATGATAGGTAAAAACAACCCAGAATTTGAGATCAACGACCTTTATTATTGTTCTAGAATAAACACCAGGAAGAAAATAACTATTCATTAGACTCCACAACAGGCAAAAACCACAGCTGACACATAGAGTGTCTTCCCTTTGCAAAGTCTTTAAGTAATGCTTTTGATTTCCTTTATAGGACAGACTGATTCACATTTCCTTGTATTTCTCTGTTGTGTTCAGCTTTCAACAGAGTATGCTTTTGGGATCATTTTTTTCCCTTTAACTTTAATTCNTTTTCTGATATATGAGCTCATTTTTCTAGTTGAAGGAATGACACAATGCCAGAACCCAGTGAAAAATTAAGCTTTTAACCATGAATCCAAATTATGGGGAAAACAAATGGTAATATGTTTAATGGATTGATGCATCCATGTATGTTGAATGCCTAAAATTTTGTTCTGAGTTTTTTAAAGTTTTAAATTAATTTATTCTTTGAAAACNCTGATGACATTCATCCCACCTTCTCTTACTCTTCNCCCACCCNGAGCAACACCTTCTTTCTTCTATTGAGTCCCTCTCCCACTTCAGGGTCTTTTTTATTTTTGCTTGGTAACTGACTGTGTTTAATTAACNTTAACATGAGCTGAAAAACCAGCCTGCCTTCATNTTAGGCTTAAAAGCCATCTTATAGTAAAGACAAACTATGTTCATTCCTGTTTATGACTAAAGTGCTATTTCTCANGGATTGGGCTNTGCCTCACCTATAACCTTAACTATGAATGTTTCTGTACTGCCTGTTTCAGGAATTGCAATCTTGCCTTTGTTTCAAAAAGTTGTTTATAAACATCTTGCAGCCAGACCTTTTTTCAAAAGGTTAAGATGTCCACCTAGGACTACCTTGTTATGACTATGAATACCTTGCTATTCCAACCTTGCAACCATGTCTTTATTTCAAGAGGTCATTAGAACTAACTTGTTTGTCCTGCTCCTATAACCCTACTTATTTTGCCTGCCAAATCCTTTATTTGGAACCCCCATATCTCTGAGCTACAAAAGTAGCTTCTTCACATCCAGTACTGATCTCTTGAAACCCACCTTAAAGGGAGGCAGCCCATGCACATGAATAATAATAATAAAAAAGCCCACTTGCTTTAATTAACTGCTTGCTTTAATTAATTTGACCATGATATGTGGTGATGTTTTGTGTCCCCCCAATATATGGTGTCTCCCAATAAAATAAAGCNTGCCTGGAGATCAGAGGAAGTCCAGCTACTAGTAAACACAAAAGTCATGCAATGGTAGCATACACCCTTAATCCTATCACTTGAGAGGAAGGGATCCATCTGGATCTCTGTGAGTTCAAGACCATATTAGGGATCAGAGCCAAGAGTGGTTGACACACACCTTTAATCCCAGTACCAACCATAGAGTTATGGAGGTCTGTGNAGACAGACGGGAAGTAATGTAGCTTAGTGGAGAGAGGAAATGAATTAGCAGAATAGAAAGAAACATAAGTCTGCTTAGACAGGAAGTCACATTCTCTTTGGAAGCTGTGGCGTTGGTGAGGTGAGGTTAGCTGGTCGCTGTTCCTAACTCCTCTCATCTCTGTCAAATTTTCACCCCTATTTCTGGTTTCATGTTTTTATTTAATAAGACCATTTAGAAATTCATTTACAATGATGATTTTGGTCTGTGGTCTTGCTCCTCCCATCTTTGGAATCAACAGGACATAGATATGGAGCTACATACTGCAGAATGTATAANTGACCCATGGCTGCATCACTGTCATTGACTTCACTTCTCCCAGCAACCCTCAGCTGCTTTATCTCCCCTGGCCAGGTCCTATGAGTCCTTCCCCATCTATGACTGGGTATTTCAGTCTTGTATAGGATTTGTGTAGAGAACCCCTATTATGATTTGCTGAGTACCATGTCATGCCCATAATACAGTGTTTCACTCTCCTTACATTCATTCCTTCACATTCTTCCTCCTTTCACAATGTTCCTTGAGCCTAGAAGGTAGTGGCACGGGTGACCTGTTTAAGACTAACTGTGCAGCAGTCATTTGTTCTCAGCCTCTTCAGCCTGAGTCTCAACATTAACCACTACTCACTGAAAAGAGGAATTGATTTTCTGTGTCCTTGTGTTCTCACTTCAAGGTCCTATACTGTAGAAGGCAGGTATTCAGGTTCTATGCTTTGGTCCTTTCCCAAATGTGAAGAGCATGTTGACTAAAATCACAGGAAGAAGAAAATTCTGTGAGTTACCTCATAAACTGGCATGTGAATTTCTGGGCTAAATTAGAATGCAGCGCATGCAATGTGTCTGGGGTCTGGTCCCCAACTGATTAGAAAGACTTTAANGAATCACACCTAAGTGAATATGGGTTGGAAATGGTAGCCTGGTTGCCTCTGAGAACAAAGGAAAGAACACCTTCGAAAAAGCTAGAACAGATCTGTCCCCAGACCCTGATACTTTTATGTCTGCTAACAGAGTGATTTTTTTAAAAAATTGCTTACTCTATTTTTTTCATTAAAATTTAAAATTTCCTATTGGTTCCTTTCTATATATTATCTTTCTTTTCTGAAACTTTCTACTTTGTACTTGTCTCAAAGTTGTTAATCTGTACCTATTGGGACATAGCTGTATTNAAACTCTTCAACAATTCTAAGATTGTATGTTTTCACATTGGCATCTACTTTTTTTTTGCCTTTGTAAGGGAACTTTTCCTGGTTCTTTATTAGAATTGGATCCTGGAAATTTTTAATATTAAGTTATGAACTTATGAGTCTCATTCCATGCAATTGAATATGAGTTGGAAACTGTACCTGATCACCTATGAAAACAAAATTAAACAACAGAAAATTAACCATTGTTAAGTGTCTCTGAAGTGGGATAAATGCACCCAGAACATCAGCCTCCCTGCATAGAGGCATTCTTGGTATGATCCTGATGGAGGATTCTCAGAGGAAAGTTGAGCATGCATAGCACTGTACCCTCCCCAAAGTGCCTCTCCCATATGAAAACATGCAGATCAATCTGATACATCTCGCGTTTCTTTGATCAAAGAGAGCATGTTTTCCTGCTTGCAGGAAATAAAGATCTTCTTTGGACCTTTGAGTGCTGGCTGTGATTATTTGTTTTACTTTGTACTCAATAAGCTATAAACTCCTTGTGTTGTTTTACAAATTGCTTTTGTAGAATTAAATGACAGAAGGAAGCATCTTTGAACTTTAAGGTATATCATTAGAAACAATTCAGTCTGAGCAAGATTGAAAAGAATGTGAAAAAAAAAAACCTAAGAACTGGCTAGATAATACCAAAATATTTTGCCAATGTGATCAAATAAGGGGAAGAAAAATACTATGCAATAGAAGACAGCAGGNGGTATAAAATGAAGTGTTGATTCTTTGAAGCAATTAAAAAGATTGACAGTACTCATCTCAAATAACCAGAAAAGAGAACCCAAATTAATAAAATCTGAGATGAAAATAGAGACATTTTAATAGACACAAATGAAATTCAGAGCATCATAAGGGGATAGTTTGAAAACATATATTCCAATAATGTGGAAGACACTAGAAATAAAAGATGAATTCCTAGAAATGTAATACCTACCAAAATTAAATCAAGACAACATAAACAATACAAAACAGATATTGTAACAAGCAATTTGGTCAAAATAGCAGTAGTCTCCCAACAAAGAGAAGCCTAGGACTATCCAGAGTCACAACTAAATTGTGCCAATTGTTTATAAGGGAATTCACATCAACATTCCTCAAAATATCTCATAAATAGAAAGACGAACATTATGAAAATTATTTTATAAAGGCTGTATTATCTCAATACTCAAACCAGATAAGGGCACAACCAAAAGGAACACTGTAATCCAAGTTCCCTGAAAAATTCTCAACAAAACAATTTCCAACTAATACCAACAACACATTAGAAAGGTGACATAAGATGGTGAAATTGGCTTCATTCCAGTAGTTCAGTGATAGTTTAACATGAATATAACATACCACACAAATAGACTCAGGGACAATGTGGTAGATTGAATGTAATTGGCCCACATACTGTCCTAGGAAGTGGCACTATTAGGAGGTGTGGTTTTGTTGGAGTGGGTATGTCCTTGTTGGAGGAAGTCCAACTGTGGAGTGGGCTTTGAGGTTTCCTATGCTCAGGATACTACCCAGTGTTTCAGTTGACTTCCTGTTGCTTGCCATTCTTCCATTCTTTCTGTTCCTGTAGATTTTTCTTAAAATCAGGAATGACTCAGGGTGTTCATTCTCTCCATTCTTATTGGACATAAGGCTTGAAGCATTATCTAGAGCAATAAGACAAGAGAGAGAAACAAAAAGATTGCAAATAGAAAAGGAAGGAATCAAATTATCTTTATTTGTGGATGTTATTACCATAAAGTTAAAAGATCCTATAAGCTCAGAAAGCTCTTAGATCTCATAAACATTTAAAGCACAATGCCAGGACTCAAAATCAATATATATATTTTTAAAATTGCATTTCAATACACCAATAGTGAACTTGCAGATAAAGGAATCAGCAAAACATTCACATTCAGAATATCTTCAAACCAAATAAAAACCAGGAACAAGACTACTTATGAACAAGAAATGCCTCTACAATATAAACTTTAAAACACGAAAGAAAGAAATAGAAGACACTAGAAGATAGTAACCTGCCTATGATCATGGATTTGCAAAACTAAAATTGTGAAAATGATGATACTATNCAAAACTGTAGTCCCTGCCAAATTTCCAATGATTTCTTCAAGGAATCAGAAAAATAAAAGTATCCTAAAATTCACATGGAAGCGTGAATGATCCTGAATAGCCAAAGTAGGAAGAAAACTCCTGAAGGCATCTGTGGCCTAATTTCAAATTATACAACAGAACAACAGTTCTAAAAACAACATGGTGTACAAAACAAGATGTGTAGACCAATGGAATAGACTAGAAGGCCAAAAATAAATTCTTGTACAGCTACAGTCACCTGATTTTTAACAGATGCAAGTAACATATCTTGAAGAAAAGGGAGACTCCCTAGAAAATGATGTTGAGAAAATTTGGTAGCCACATGTAGAAGAGTGTACAAAAATAAATTCAAAGTAGATCAAACATCTTAATGTAAAACTTATGACTTTGTTATTTGTTTGAGGAAACATATGGAAGAGTTCAAGGTGTATATAAGGAAGGATGCTCTAGAAAGATCTCTAAAGCCTCACTTAATAACAACAAGAAAGGACAAGTGGATTACATGCATTTCAAAAGTCCTGCATAGTAAGAGACAAAAATCAGCAAAGTGAAAAGACATTCTACAGGAAGGGAAAAAGTCTTTGCCACTTATATATGTATGAGTGGATTAATATTTAGACAATGTAAAGAACTCAAAATATGCATTCAATCAATAAGTAAGCACATGAATTGGACAGTGTTTTCAAATGATAAAATACCAATAGCCAATCAAAATATGGAAAAAAATTTCGCATCAGTCTAACGCATATTAGAACTCCTGCCCAGAATGGCAACAAATGCTAGTGAGGATGCAGGGAAAATGAATCCTTTGACTCTGGAAATGAGAATGAAGCCACTAGGTATTATGTGAATGATATGAAGATTACCCCCAAAATTAAAAATAGGACTACCCTAAGAACTATCTATTCTACTCCTGGATATGTAAATGGGAAAATTGAAGTCAAAATACCATAGGCATTCACAGTAAACAAGGTATGGGACCATCACAGAAGAATGGTTAAGTAATTGTAGCATATGTACACAA
>LZPO01076797.1:13511-25048 GCA_001675575.1 Neotoma lepida
CGTACTCCTGCATCCAGCTTTTTCTGTGGCTGCTGGGGACCCAGCTCTAGCACTAATGCTTGCACGGCAAGTACTCTGCTGAGCCTCCTCCCATCCCCTAGTAATTACTTTGTGTTTTACGGAAGCGTCACGTTAAGATGCTGCGGTTTCGATGCTCTTGCCAGCAAATTCAGCTCATGACCAAGGCAACTTCTACAAGAAAGAGTTGGTTTGGAGCTTACAGTTTCTCCCACAATGCCACACTTTTTAATCTTTCCCAAACACTTCCACCCACTGGGGACCAAGTACTCAAATATATGAGCCTATGGGAGTCATTCTCATTCAAACCACCACACATGGGAAGGATGCTACCAGCCCTGAGTAAATTTTTTTGTTTGTTTGTTTGTTTTTTGGTTTTTCGAGACAGGGTTTCTCTGTGTAGCTTTGGTGCCTTTCTCGAAACTCACTCAGTAGCTCAGGCTGGCCTCGAACTCACAGAGATCCGCCTGCCCCTGCCTCCTGAGTGCTGGGATTAAAGGCGTGCGCCACCACTGCCCGGCCATAATTATTTTTTTTTTAATGAAAGCATCACATAAAGATGCTACAGTTTCCACTGCTATTACCACCACATTTTACCTAAGTGTACCATCAGAACAGACTTACAGATTTAAATATTTTCTAGCACATTCAATAATACTGAATATTGAGTGTTACTAACGAGTTCTAGTATACTTTGCAATAAGAAGCCCATACTCCAGGCTATCAAGATGGTTCATCTGGTAAAGGCACTGACCACCAAGCTTCATGCCTTGAGTGCAATCTCCAGGACCCACATAGCAGAAGAAGAGAGCCTACTCTTAACCCTCCCACCCAGCTTCGGCAGGCATGCACCCCTGACACTCCAAGGTTGTTATTTTACCTTTAATCAGAGGGCAGAGTCCATGATTGGCTGACCCTAATTAGCCATAGAGGTTTTGGAAGACCCAAATAGGGGGGCACAGGAAGATNTAGATAGAGGCTTAGAGAAATCCTTGGCCCATTCAATCTGGTAAGTGTGGAGAGTTAGGGTCAGCTGATCATTCCTCAGCCACTCTTTGGATCTATGAGGTTTTTACCCCAATATCTGACTTGAGTTTTTATTCATATTAGAATAACTTAGATAAATGCATCATACCCCTCTGAAACTCACAAAATAAATAAATAAAATGCCTTTATGTTTAAGTGAGAAAAAGAGGAAGACGCATGTGCTGTCCAGTAGGTAGTAGCAGCTGAAAGGAATCCAGATGGCTTGTCACCTCTCTCCTGCCTCCTGCTTGGTTTTGGTGTTTCTTGAAGGTTATTTTAAGAAATGAAATGTTAGATGTTCTGTTTGTTTCTGATGCCTGAATTTTCAAGCCTAAATGCCACTGAGATGAAACAATACATACATATATATGTATGTATGTATGTATGTATGTATGTATCTTCCTTAGGTAAGGAAGGGTACTACTCAGGTTTATAGAAGTGTAAGATAAGACTTAATACATCTAAATAGTATNACAACCAAAAAGGACTTAAGGTTATTTCACCCAGTGGCTGTCAACTCTATCTGTGATTCAGAATCATTCAAGGGGTTTGTTAGAGAGAACAGACTTATAGCCCACATACACAGCAGTGCTGCCCCACATTGTCTGGATGAGTGTGCCTTTTTAGCAGTGTCTTAGTGATTTTTGACACCTAGCCACACATTTGGAAAGCATGGACCTNATACAATGCTCTTTAGACAGAATTAGATTCAATTAATCTCTCTCCCTAAATACATCATCAAAGTACCAGGCACATAGCAGATCACAGACCAGATTTGTGCTGGAGATCAGGTGGGAAATGAATATTAAAAGCAGCTCAGGGGCTGACGGAGAGCCCCACAGATAAAAAACATCAAGCCCAGCTCTTAACTTGGCCCAGCAGTAATTGCAGTAATGGTTTCCTGATCTGCTCTTGTCCATATGTCTTTCTGATCAAGTGTAGCAAAAAAGTCACCCAAAATGATCAATCGCACAAGATCATGCTGTAGGCATGCAGGTGCATGTACTGGTACAATTGCCATATAGCTTGCAAATTATAATAATTGCTCTAATCATACCTTCTTCATTTGTTTACCCTGAATATGTTATCTAAGTATTTCACTACATTGCCTTTTAAAAGGCACACTGCCTTTTGAGCTCCTTACGGCCCAGAAGAGGAGTAGCATCGGCGCCATTATTGATGGTACTTTTTACATCTTCTCCCAGAAAAAAAACTTCTTCCTGGCTTTTACATTTCTTAAATCTGTTTTACCAGAGTCCAATTGTATTTCCAAATAAGTTTTCAAATAAGAGATTGTGTGAGATGGTGTCTCTGTTTGCTGCATCACCATTTTAAAATTTGGTTATAATATTCCCAGGAGGAAGAGGGAGGAATAATAAGAATTCTTGAGTTACATGCCGTTTTTGCTTTGTTTATATTGTCTCTAACATGAAATCCTCATTACCTTACCACCTTGGTCTATTTATGAGGGCATTTAGAATGTTATGTTATTTTTCCTAACGGTCAACAGAATATCACTTATCAGATACTTGATTTATTGGAAAATTACNCAAATTAAAATCATTAGCCCTGGAGGGTAATGTTACAAGTCNTTCTATGACCTCTCTTCTCCTTTCCACAAGTGTGAATGGCACAGAGGGTGTGAGATGGTGATGATTCCTCTTAGCCAGGAGATAGTTGTCTTGACTGAAGGGGCTGTTTGTTGGCAGTGGACAGAGTGAACTTTGGTAAAAGCATCCTTGAATTTCTGCAGAAAACAGCACTGAGAACATTTAAGTATTTAAATACACAAGTGATAAAGAATGCAAGAGCCATAACAAGCCCAGCTTACATAAGCATACAAACTACAAATTCCCTTTTTTCTAACTCATGTGCTTGAATTATTGACCAAGAGGCACAGATTCAGGGATGGGGCTGAAGTTGGAACTCTCATGCATAGCCTCACTTACCTAATCTTTTTTTTTACACTGTCCCTTTAGTGGTTAATGTAAACTTGTGAATTAGTTTTTCTTATGACTTTCTTATGAGTCACCCTAAGGCAGTGATAGGTAGAAATAGAGACTATTACGTGCAACTAGAGTAGCCTGAGGCTCAGAGGCAGAAGTAGGAAACTGAAGAGGAGCCAAGTGCTACATGGCATCATTTGGGGATGAAAGTAAGAGCAGAGGTTGGTGGAGATGCTAGTTGTTTCTCACAATAGCTTCTAGCTACCAGTTCTGCACTGCCCTCTCCAAGGATATCTCCTGCATGGAGAAGTCAGACTCCAGCTATGCCTGTCTGTCCTTGTGTGACTCTGTGACTCTGAGACTGTCTGCTCTTTGAAGGGAAGACCATGTATAGCCTGTGGTTGGCCTGTGGGTACTGCAAATAAATATTCCCTTTTTAACTCATTAGCAAAGCTTCTGAAATAATGAGGATGCATTTTTACATTTTTAAAGGTTGCTCTGATCTGCTGCACTGTAAATGCCCAATATATCCTTACAAAGAATTAAACACGTTAGGAAGTAAAAAGATCTGAAATGGATTTTCTTTTCACTCTCACCCCTGAGCCCTGGTCACCCTCTCGTGATACCGTTACTGACATGGTGAGACTTAGTTCTTTTCCAAAACCTGTTTATTTCTGTTCTTCAGTCTGTGATCCTCTTGACAACAGACTGTGCAGTATGCACCACCATCTCATTGCTTGGCATGGCTCCTATTGCAAATGCTTCTCAGTAAACACACATTCTGTATGGAAGCAGAGTTTCAAAGCTGCATCAAATAGAAATCTGGGTGACATATTTGAGATTTTAAAAATTAAATACATTTTTTATATTTACAGACTCAGAGATCTGAATTGATTATCAAAATCCTATGACAAGCTNTTACATTCTTGCCATTTTATTCAAATTAATGCTTAAAGTGCTGTTTTCTTTCCTTTTACTCTAGAACTGAACAATGCCACAAAGACATTCTTTACCAAGGAATATTTGAAAATAAAACAAAGCTTTCAGAAATCCAGCTCTGCAAAGTGGCCCTTGCCAAGCTGCAAAAAAGGATTCCATCTCTTTGGAGGTAAGGAAACCAACCCAAAGACAAAAGTAGTTGATGGGTCCATCCCCACATGTTCCCACAGCTACCTAATTTGAGATGTTGTCTGAGTTTTATTTCTACACTGGTCACTTTCAAGAATTTTGGTGATGATCTCTTTGCTAAAAGCTACAAGTACCTATGCAGAAAAGGAATATTATATATGAAAAGTAAATTGGAGAGACACCATGATTGAATTGACTTTGCCTGGGGATAGCAGTGGAGAAAGGTGATCAGTGAGGCTGAGTTACAGTTCTAGACCAAGAAGTTCTGCTGTACAGTAGNTCAGTGTGGTACCGATAGGTAACAACAAGGTGCTATATATGTCAGGGACATACAAGGAAAAATTTTATATGCTTTTACCATAAAGGAATGACGGATGTTTGAAGTAAAAATATGTTTAACTTGATTTAAATATTATATAACTTAGTACCCAATTAATATGTATAATTTATATGTTTTACCTATTGGTTAAAATACATTTAATTGAAAACAAATTGACTGTTCAATAAGTACCTAATTTGACAAAAGCTGTATTTGATAAAAGCACAGCATACTAGAAATGGATTTATAATTCACTTATTAACATACACTAAATTTATTTAGTTTTTATATCCTGCAATTGCACCTTAAGATTGGGAGAAGTAGGAAGGGGCAGGCAGAGTTGCATGCATAGAGTTTCACAGAGATGCACAGTACTCTGGGAATACCAGTTTCTGGGTTCCTTCACCTGATGAGCCATCTCAGCGGGCCATGTTTATCATTTTTATGCCAGAATACATATGTGTACAATATCAGTGCTACTTATGCTTGTTTTTACACTTTTGCATCGATAACAAATATGTATATTCTAAAATTGCTTTGTCACTCAATATTTGGTTTCTGAAATCCATCAATTTCAGTACAGAGAGCTTTGTTCCTGAACTGTGGCCAGTTCTACAAATAAACCAAATGTATCCATCCTCTAGTGAAGGAACAGTGGAGTGCCTGGTGTTTTGTTGTCACAAGCAGCACTGCTATAAATGCCTCCGTTCTCCTGTGTCATAAGAGCTCCTCTGGATTATGTGCCCAGAGAGACTCGAGAGCCCCAGCAAAGCACGTCTTGCACTTAATTACCTACATTAGTGTCACTACGTGCCGAGGCTGGCTTATCACCATCTCTTTCGGCCACTTTTTAGAATTCTCAGTCTTTTAGATTTTGTTAATCTGATAGCTATAAAATATCTCACAGGAAGTTTTGCAGTTTTGTTTATTTTTTTAATTTTATGGATGTGAGTGTTTTGTCTGTGTGTATATCTTTGTGCCATGTGTGTGCTTGGTGCCTATGGAAGTCAGAAGAGAGAGTTGGATTCCCTGGCACTGAAGTTACAAACAGTTTTGTGCCACCATGTGGCTGCTGGGAATGAAACTCAGGCTAGCAAATACTTCACGCGTGCATGGGTGCTGGTGATGGAAACCAGGGCCTTGTGTGTGCTCAGCGAGTGTTCTACACTGAGCTACATCCAGTTTTAATTTCCAGTATTATGATTATTGATGGAGGTTGATACAGCTTTATGCTCTTTCATATTGACCCTTGAGTTTCTTCTTTGAGGGATTTATTTCCAAATTTGTTTGCTATTGATTGGTTGGTTTTTGAACCTTATAATATTATAATATTATTTGTTGACTACTTCTTCCATTAATTATGTGAATGGCTACTATCTTAATCTAGCTCGTTTGTGTATTTCACTTTATGGTATCTTTTAGTACCTTATGATTTCTTTATTTTCTCCCTTACCTTTCTAGTATATACTGTTTTTAAAATTATTCTCTATTCCCAGGGTCATTAAGATGTTTTCCTTCGAATGTTGTAAATAGTTTTTTTTTGGTTGTTTTTTTGGTTTTTTTGGTTTTTTCAAGACAGGGTTTCTCTGTGTAGCTTTGGCGCCTTTCCTGGAACTCACTTGGTAGCCCAGGCTGGCCTCGAACTCACAGAGATCCGCCTGCCTCTGCCTCCTGAGTGCTGGGATTAAAGGCGTGCGCCACCACCGCCTGGCTGAATGTTGTAAATAGTTTTAAAGAGCTATGGAATTTATGGTACTCTTTAATGTATTCATTATTTCCTTTACAGATAGGGATCCAATTTCTTATGGTTTTTGCTAATCCTTCCTGCCCCCACTTATTAAAAATAATTCATCACTTCTCCACTGGTATGGATGTCAGTCTTTCATACAAATTTCCATATGTTTGGGTTGATTTCTGGAGTTTGATTGTGTTCTATTTGTCTGTCTGTCTCTATGCCAATACCATACTGTCTCAAATACTAAAATTATTATTATTTCTTAATATTCCCAATTCCAGCTTGTTTCCCTTCAAGAGTATATTGCCTATATTTTACCTTTTGCTCATTCAAATGAACTTTAGAATCATCTCGTAAAGCTCCATGATAAACTTTGATAGATTGGAGGAATAAGGTACCATTAAATATACAAACTGTGCTTAGGCTATGGTGGAGCACTTACCTAGCATACAAAAGACACTAGGTTTAATCCCTAGTACTGTAGGTAGATAGATAGATAAATAGATAGATAGATAGATAGATAGATAGATAGATAGATAGATACATACATACATACATACATACATACATACATACACACATACATACTTATATACATGCATACATACATATTAATATAGACGTAAATTAATTTGGGGAGAATTGAAAGGCAACAGCAGTAACTTCCTACCCATTAATAATATGACCTGTCCCCTCACTTACTTCACTCTTCTTACTATAACTTCCCTTCTGAATGCCCACATCTTTGGCCAGGTGTGATCCTCTATACGTGCTTTCTCATAGGCCTCTTTCCCACTTTTGAGCCTTGCATGCAGAAAATTGCCCAACTCCTTCCAGGTGTGGCACCTCGTCATCACTAGGCCACACACTCTCATTCCTTTTGACCTCTGCCCTGCTTCCTGTACCTTTCTCATACATAACTAGCCCATTGCACTGGGTTTCTTTAATATGCATTTTTGTGTAGATGGATTTTTCTCTGAGCCACCAGCTTGCAAATAATGACCCAGAGACTTATTATTAATTATGAAAGCTTGGCCTTAGCTTAGGCTTGTTTTTAACTAGCTCTTACTTAAATTAACCCCGTTCCACTAGTGTATGTTCTGTCACATGCCACCCACCTGCTGCTTCCATGTCTCCTGGTGTCTCTCACGCATCTTGATCCATCTCTCACTACCTCCCTCTCAGCCCAGAAGTCCCGCCTGTACCTCCTGCCTGGCTATTGGCTGTTCAGCTCTTATTAAACAAATCTCAGCAATGTATCTTCACACAGTGTACAAATATCCCACAACATTTCCCCCTTTTGTCTAAATAAAAAGGAAAGGTTCTACTTCTAANGTAGTAAAACTATATAGAATAAGAATAATTATCAGGTAAGAATTACATTCACAATGTCTAGTCCATTTGTATCTGGCATACTCAGAGAAAATACTTTATCTTATCTTGATGAATTTAAAGTTTTATACCTAAACCATATTCTATCATAACTTGTATTACCTCTTAAAACTATCTTTTTAGACCTCAAAACATTTTAAACATTTTCTTAAACAATTTAAGCTTTTATATCTCTCAACCTTATACACTTTATATTTCTTTTGTGAGTTTCTTTTTTGAATTTGATAACAAGGAAAACTAACCTTAACTATCTCGTCTTCAATTCCATCAAAGACCTGAGAAGGATATAATATTACCTGATTAAACAAGAAATGCAGAGCAAGCAACTTCNAAAACTAAGAAACAGCAGAGATATCTAGCTGCCTAGACAGTCACCCCAAGGTTCCTCTACAATGTTGGCACATCCATCTTCAGCCCACAGGCCCAGAATATCTGACAGACTTTTTGTGAAGCAGGAATTTTTAAAGGACTGTCCTACTTTGTCTTGGCAAAGTTTGGCAGTAACCTTATTTTGTGTCCTGCTTATCCAATTTGGACAGCATACTGTCAGCAGCTGAGGCAAGAGCAGTTTCTTGCCCAGTAGCTAACTTTTCCACAATGAAAGCAAACTCCATATGGAGGTTCTTCAGTGCCCATCACCTCTTTTTTAAGTAAATTGGTGCTGCCAAGAGCAGACATGTCTCANTGTCTTATGTTATTAAAACATTTTAAATACTATATTCTGTAGGTCTTTGAAATGTTTGGAGACCATCTATCTGTTTAAAATATGTCTCTGTTTGACCTTGACAACATACCTAATACGACTATAAGTTTGATTGTTATAGATGATTAACTACTAACCTGTATTTCTTAATTATCCTAAAATAATTACTAGACTTTACATTACCATTTTTAAATGAGCTGCATAGGTACAATACCTTAAACAAGAATAGAAACATATATACAGTATAACAAAAATACCCTTAAATTTGTAGCAATATATAAAAATCCATAACAATGTAAAATATTTGAGACTAGTGGTTGATCAAAAGTAGACTCACAATCTACCCTTTTATCCCATCATTCTATATCCCTCTTTTTCCCTTCAGAAATAGATCCCTGAATCTAATTTCTTTGTTCAGTTTTTTTTTCCTGACCATGACCAACAACTTGTAACCAACCCCCACAAATGATGATAAACATCCATAATCCATTGAACAACCAAAACCCACCCACCCCACCTCTTGGGAATGTGGGTATTGTGTTCTTTAGACTTCTTCCTGTTGTCTGGGGGCAACAGCATCTTTGAGCAATCCTGAGAAAACTGGGATAATGGTCAAGTCCTGGGAGAGCTAGCTGTTGTCCAGTCTCGGTGTGATGGGAAAGTACAGGGCTTATCTGAAGTCCTGGCTAGAAAGTCTGTGAGGCTGGACCATCTCAGCTAGCAGCTTTGAAGTTGTTCTGGATGCAGAATTTTTAGGAAACTGCAACAGAGGCAATCTGAGAGGCTGGTTCCCTACTTGTCTTCATTGGTGTTTGGTCCTTTTTTTCTTTCTGAAAACACACAAACTTTTAAAGGTAACATACATATCTGCATTCACACAAGTATGGAATATGTGGTGTGCACAAGTCAGTTAAAGATGATTTTTTTGTTTTATGTTTGAGCAGCTAAAATGTATCTGTCAACTTTATAAGTCTGTTTGGACTATATAACCAAACCTTTATCCATGCCATATGAAAGAATGGCATGTAATAATAAGTCATGAGAACTCTGTAGCCAACAAGATTTATCATGTCTCATCCAATCTCAGAGCTGTTCCCATAGTAGAGGGATCAGCATATACATCACCTGTCCTGTATAGTCTTTCTTGTCTTTTCCCTCATGTCTACAGCCAAGATCCTCAGGAGGTCTCCCCCAATCAAATCTGGTCTTTCTTAATTTTGAAAAGAGCCACAACTTTTTTTCCCTGTAGAAATAAAGGCATAACCTCTCCCCCAATGCAATATTTTTTTCTGACTCCCATTTTGAAGTTAAAACATTCTTAAAATATCTAGGTTGGTTTAATTTAGCAGTTTCCATAATCTAATGTCTCTCAGCAGCTATTGTTTTTTTGTACATTAGCACTTTAAAAATTCAGAATCAACAAAGCACCATACAGGATCCAGATACCCTGTGTATTTCCAATCTTTACATGGCTTTTTTTTATTACTTTACTCTCTCTTTGAAGACTTTATCATTTTTAAGCTATTTTTTTCTGTGACTATCTAAACCCATTTCATTTTCTTTCTTTAGCATCTAAGCACATTTTTAAACACACTATACTTTTTTAGAGGTTTTCTGTGTCTGGACCTGGCTTTACTAAGTACCTGCAGCATTCTCTGACTGCATGAGATAAATCTTAAACTGCCATGTCAGCTGTGCTGGCTCACGCATGGTGCTGATGACTGGCTCCAGCCCACAGGCAGCAACTGGGAGGCGTGCCTCTGTGCACCTTGCCTGCTTGAGAGACTGCGGGACTCGGAAGCCATGTCTGGCTCTATGTTTGTGTTTTGGGAACATTTTTAAAGCTTTCTCAGGTCCTAAGTGGAAATATGTGCCCCCTCGTTGGACACCATTTTTGTTTATAGTCTTATATAAAGAATAGTTCTTTCTTCTCGTACACAGTTATTTTACAGAAAGGGTGTTTCGTTGCGTGTTTCACTAGATGTTTAGGTCCTCCCTGGTGTGGTTTCTAATGTGTGACTTCTTGTAAGGACTGTTAAATCGTACATCTGCCAAATTTTATCTGTGTGTTCACTCACCGGAATACTAACACTCCCAGCCTGCTGCCACTACAAATAACACTCGCCCGGATATTTTAACGTAGCCCATGAGCATATTTGCTGATATATAGACTCAGAAGCAGCAGTCTGGATCATAGAGTTCAAATTTTCCTATGCAAACTGTGCCAGCAATCCTCCTGAATGGCCAGGCTGGGCAGTTCTTGTCAGCATTTGGAAGAGCCGAGGACTATGACAAATGACAGCTGTTGACAGATGCAGCCTTCTTGTTACTGATGTTTGCATTTTATGATCTCTAACAGTTTGAGATCTGTTAAAGTGTACTTTCATCTTTTGGATGCTTCTTTGCAGCTATTTTGTTTATCTTTCTAATCAGGCTTCTACCACCCTTGATTTTCTAGGATTTCTTATGCTTTTTATTTTACGTTTTACTTATTATCAATTTTAATATTCCTCATTGGATATAGACACTACAAATTTATTAAACCATTTTATCATCTATATAAAGAAGTTGTATGTAGTATCCTTCATTGTAAAATTTCTTAACTTTGATGTAATTAAATCCATTTTGTCTGGTCATTTATGTTGTAGATTTTAATTTAAAAATTTCTTTCTCGTACCAAAATCACACAAAAAAATGACTTAGGTTTTTTTCCCTATTTACATTTTGCTTTTTAGCTTTTTGCTAAGCTTTATTCCAGAGCTACCTCTTACATTGCTTTTGCAAAGGGTTCACTTCTTTTCAAGTGATAACCCACTTTCCCCCAGTATTTATTTTACAATATCATTGGGTTTTAAGATTATTTCTGAACTCTTGTTTTAGAGAAACACAATAAATATGAAATAATTACTTCCTACCTAACAACTTGACTAAATTTTCTAATTAAGTCAATGGGAGCTTTCAATAAGACAATTTTATTATGATCTTTAATAATGATAGAACATCTTGAAATCTAATGCACGTAGTTTTTTCTGTTTTCTTGCCAAATTTTATAAGCTGGAACTTCTGTCTGATTTTAAACAAACCAAACTGAAAAAAAAAAGATAAGCTAGCACCTCCCAGATTTTTAAAGAGACATTTTAAATATTTATCACGGAGTATTAAGTGTTTCCTTTGAAGCACACACCCTTTGCTAGGAATGTTCTCATCTTTTCTGCTTTGCTAATAATTTTGCTTGGAGTTTTAATTCTGAGACTGTTTTCCTCACCTCCT
>LZPO01076797.1:25613-37667 GCA_001675575.1 Neotoma lepida
TCCACAGTCTCCAAGTGCACTGTGCTCCATTAGTGGATTGCAATCGATTTTCTTATGTTCAGTTTCTGCTCTGTTCTAGAGATAAATTTAGCTTGATCATTTTCATACTACTAGATTTGGTTAACATCTCAGAATTTGATATTTGTATTTATAAGATTGTATCTTTTTATCTTTTCATTAGGGAATGTGTTCATTTTCCCCTATTTTCAAATTTATTGTGATAAAATTGTTTCTAGTATTTTAATATATCTCACTCTGTCTGGTAGCTGTAGACGATGCTGTCTTTGTGTTCACATTATTTACAAATGCCCTGCTTTACTGTTCTTGTCCCAGTCTTCCAGATTTCTTGGTTGTTTTGTTCCTTTGATCAGTTCTTACCGAGTTACTGTGTCTTCTGCTGCTTAACTTTTTCTTTACTCCCTTTGGACTTACTCTTTTCTTTTTGTTCTCTACTAAGATGACTCATACATTGTTAACTTTTAACCTTTTTACTGTATTATTTAAGGACAGAAACTTTCCTCTTGTGTAATACTTTACCCTTGATTCCTAATTACTTTCACCTGAAATCACATGCAATTGCATGTTAATTGAGTCTTCTTAATTAAAATTTTGTACGAAACAGGTTCATATTAGACACGCTCCATCATAGAAGTCAGCAGCTTGTGTCACCTGTGATGTGTTAGTAGGTCCTCCAAGAAGTTACATTCCAGCTTAGTTTCTGAATTTGGAGAGAAAAAGAGAGGGAGAGTGTGTGTTGGAAGAAGGAGCTTGTGAGAAAAAATAAACATTCCTATAGATCCAGATATTAATTTTGGGAAGGAAATATGACATTGTTACAAATTTCCTGTCCACAGCAGCTTACATCGACTGTTTTGAATTCATACAGCCATAATATCAGCTCACGTAGACACATTCCATTATAGCATATGAAATAGTATACACTGAGCTAGCAGATGCCTTTTTAATCACTTTCTTCTCACAAACATATACTTTACGTGTGTGTGTGTGTGTGTGTGTGTGTGTGTGTGTTTGATAATATTTTCAGAAAAGAAATGGAAATAGTCTACTAAAATGTAAAAGCAAAGTTTGCTTTATCAAGTCTAGCTGCACTGACAGGTTGACATTCATAGATTTCCTCCTGGGGGACCTTCCATTTCCAGGCAGTCCCTTCTAGTTTATTGGTGTCCATCTGACATGGTTTTCAGTCATATTGTTAGTCCCATAAAACCATTCATATATGTGTGGGTGGAAGATACTCAAAATGATGCATCTATTTCCATGTAACATATGCACATGTATTTGTACAAACAAAACCACCTGAGAAATTGTATTAAAACCATCTGACAATAAAAAAAAATATGAAGAAGCCCCACATTGACTTTTTTCCTATCTATACTTGTGATAGAATTGAAAACAAGAAGTTAGAATTTAGAATCCTATGCCCTGCTTTTGTCGGTCGCAATAAACGTGCACCTGAAATGCAGGTGTCTGAGATGTAAGCATGACAGATCCATCCATTTCTCAGCAAAGCCCGGGAAACTGTGTTATTTGGTAATTAGTTGTTCTGGAGGTGTTAGATTGGATCTGCAAGTTCAAGCGTGTTCTGTATAAAGCAAAGAATACCCACATGGAAAAGAATGCTTGTCTGTAATAGAAAACAAGAACACATATGCTCAACCAAAAAGCGTGAGTTTGAACATAGCCTAGAAATCACCTTCTCTGAAAGTTAGAGGGAAAACAGAGACATTTTAAAATGTGCTGTAGACTTAGTACTGTTTTCTAGCTGAAAGACACATTTGCCTTTATAGCTACCCTAAATAGCAAGATTTGTTCCTGGGAACTTTGTGAGGGAAAAGCCTATGAATTCTGAAGGGTCTTTTTCTTTCTTTTTGTTTTGGCAGAGTGGGGTTCTGTTTTTAGTAGTGTCACTTAAAATTGGACATTTTTCTTCAGAAGCCAGTCTTGTAGCATGGCCTGCATCCACATATACTACTTTAAAAGAAAGTTGTTAGATAAAATCTCATTCACATGCAGAGTTCTGATAGGTTAGAGAGTATGGGTAAAGTAGCTTCCCAGTCACTGCATGTACAGCCTCAGCAGTCACCCTGGGAGATAGACATCTAGACTCTGCTTGTCACATGAGTGACAGGGAGGTCAGCACCTTTCAGAGAAAGCTGGTCCCTTTAACAACTCTGCAGACGAAACTCTGCATTGAATTGAAATCTGCTTCCCATGCTTTGGCTCATGTCTGTCTTAGTGTAACGTTCTTCTATATGACTCTTCTTCCATATACAGACTCAATCAATAGCCCAAGGTTCTTCAGTCCAACAGAAAACACCATGTTCCTTCAGCTGTTCCCCAATTATTTCAAGAACCTAGTTGCCAATTTCAGAGATACAAGAGAGGCAAAAATTGGATGCTGATAAACTAACTGACCACGTGGTGCCTGGAAATGGTAGATGAGTCATTAGTATGATGCATACCTGATAAGAGATGTGATGTGCTAGTTCACATTTATCAAGGTTATTTCCATTTCTTTTCAAAGTTCATTGTAATTTTGGTATTGGGCCATTGAAGGCATGATCTGTGTGTAAGGCTAATGAACTAGGCAATGAACTCAAAATTAAAGCAATTTTTGCTTCTCTCTTGAGCTTATGAGACACATGCATTTTAATATAAATTGTATATTTTATCCAGCTATCTCTTCATAACCATTTTAAAAAGTGCCTAACAAGAGCCAGGCAATGGTGGCGCACCCCTTTAATCCCAGCACTCGGGAGGCAGAGCCAGGAGGATCTTTGTGAGCTCAAAGCCAACCTGGTCTACAGAGCAAGATCCAGGACAGGCACAAAAACTACACAGAGAAACCCTGTCTCGAAAAACCAAAAAAAAAAAAAAAAAAAAAAAAAAAGTGCC
The DNA here is from genome assembly GCA_001675575.1 of Neotoma lepida. Taxonomy (NCBI): domain Eukaryota; kingdom Metazoa; phylum Chordata; class Mammalia; order Rodentia; family Cricetidae; genus Neotoma; species Neotoma lepida. Next base: position 28,530 of record LZPO01076797.1, read on the forward strand.
TAACAGGATTTTAGTCTCTTAATCTTTGTCACCTTATTTTTTCCTCTTTCCCTTTCTGCTTTATCGACACACGCACATACTCACTCACAGGTAATACACGGAACAGGCACTCACAAAGTCTGCCCTTCCACTGTTTTATGTTTATAGAATTTACTTGGTTACCTATCAAATTGCATATTGGTAGGAAATGCTTGCCTACATTTGTGTGTGTGTGTGTGTGTGTGTGTGTGTGTGTACACATGTTCAAAGATCCACCCGTTGACAATAGGACCTCTGAAATTAGCATAGAAAACAAATTCTTCTGGTAGGAAAAGTTGGTATTGACCTTGGCCCACAGTTCATAGTTGTTATATTATGTACTAGTACCATTGCTTTCCCTAAGTTCCATGTAAAGTGGATAGCACATGAAATGGTCAAATGTATAACATATTAATAAGTATAGTATTGAACCTGTGATGAGGAAAAGCTAGAAAGAATGTGAAGGAGTCCATCATATCTAAGCTCAAACCTAACTATTGATATCAATAAGCAACGTTATTGGACCTAAAAAGAACTTCATTAGGTATTCGGTATTCTAAAGTTTTCCAGTACGAAGCTGCCTTACTACACACAGTGAATGATTTGTGCACTCATGGTAACCATCCTGGGAAACATGCTCATTCTTGGAGGTGGGACTTAAGTGAATTGGATGTGCTAAATGAGATGATGGGAAAGTATACCTTTTCTGGGAGAGTATGCTTTATTGTATGTTGCAATCATGGTGTGTAGCATATGCATATGTGTGGTGGGTACTCAGTCCTGGCATATGGAGATAGCAAGCAGTGGGAAAGGAATGTGAGGATACGGATAGGTCTCTGCAGCTGGTGCCAGTTATTCTTGATGTTGTCTTAAGCTTTTATCCCCAGTAATTAGAAAATTCATAGGAGACCTCTTGTGTGCTGTGGACCTGTAACATGTTTGAGACATAGTATGAAAGGGGAATGGTGGGATCTGCCCTCTCCTGTGTCNGCACTGGAAGAGTAGAAATCTCCCTTGTTCCACAGGAACAGGGATGGCACTGGGAGGTAAGGTTTACTAGAGGGATNGGNCCAGCTCTTGAACACAAAACCAGTGGGCAACTGCAAGCCCCAGGAAAGAGCNGGGCAGAAGCCGAGCTTCTTGCTCCTGACATCAGAAGCAGTGGAAACTGTTAGACCTGAGGATCATGAGGAGAAAGACCAAATCCACGAGTTCCCAGTTAAAGCAAGCTGTATTTTCAGGGGCATCGGGACTGGCCAGCTGCCTGTCTCACCCTAAGTCAGGATTTGAGAAAGCAGCCCCTGCTGGTCTCTTGAGGTCCCTTCTGGTCTCTTGAGGTCCCTTTTNTAGAAGAGATAAGGTATTCACAGGGGCAAGAGAGTTGGCTGTTATACATTGTTAGAAAAATGCAATGAAAGGAAAGGAACAAAAAGGAGGATTTAGTGTAGGTTGAAAAACATGTTTTGCAGTTTTCATCAGATCTGAAAAACAGGAACATATCCGCAATNNNAGGTAGCAAACCTTAATTTCCAAGGACTTAACACAGGACAAACAGGAAATTATTCTTAATTGTCTTAACTGCAAACAGAAACCGTAACCTGCAAGGTATATTGTTCCTGTTTTGGTCTCAGAGAAACTTCTTTTTTAAGTAGAATATGATAAGGGATTTCAAGTCATCATCTCAGTGCCAATTCTGGGTAAATGATAAATGCCAAAATTCACATTCATAAATAAATACATCAGAGAGCTGTCCCGTGCATAAAGAGTAGACGAGTGNAAATTCTGGTACATTGAGGTACACCTCCTCATGCCAGAAAAGCTAGTGTTGCTAGTTTTGTGCCTCACTGGGTATATTTTCTGAGTTTAGGAATTACCTGAAGATCATTCTTGCCACCGGTTGAGAACTCTGTAGCAGTGAGAGAGGTGAGCGGGGGTTTTGATAGCTGTGTGGACTTACACCTCTGACTGGAAAGCACATATAGAGCCTGTTTCCTCACAAATCATCTGCTGAGAGCCAGGGCAGCTCTAGAAGCCTGCTGAAAAGGCAAAGCGCCTTTCCTCCAGTTTGACTGGTTAGGAATCAGGTCATCCTACGGTGAGGGGCCCGCAACAAATACACAGTATGAATCCTCCTTAAAGTTTCTCCATGTTGTAAACCTGTGCAGGATGGAAAGGTAAAGAGACACTTCACCTCTGGATAGAATGACTTTGAGATTAAAAGAGGTGAAGGCCCNTAAGCTGTCACTCCAACAACCCAGAGACCCATGCTCAGGAAGAGGNCAGAACATAGAAAACAATGAAACCGAGCATAACTGAAGATTCCCTACTGTCCCACAAGGAGTTATATAGTGCTTTGGAAATAAAACCACATACAAGCAGTGAAACGGCAGTAAACACAGTGCAGGTCATGCCCATGGGGGACTTGAAGTCAGGTGCTTGATGAAGCATCCTAACTTCAAACACATCTTGGCTCATTAATTACTGAACTGGAGTGTTGAGTCCTTTCATTGCATGTCTGACAAAAGAAAAGCATAGTCCCCTCTGGAAAAAAAATAATACTAATTTCAATCGCCACGGTGTCCCTATTACAATAAGTAATACATGAAAAAGGTTGGGAGAAAATGACTAAGAAACAAGAAAGCACAAAATCAAAAAAAAAGATCCCTAGATTACAGAGTTGTTGGAATTAGCCAACCAATACTTTAAGATAACTACTGAGAAAATAACCCTTCCTTCTGCCATCTTCTGGTAGTTTGCCAAATAATAAACACAAAGGGAAAAAAGAAAGGTATCCAAACTGGTTCTCTGTGCCTTTTAGAAAACACAGAGCTGTTCTCTGGCTGTGTGCATACAGATCTATCAGTCTGGTGATACTGCAGACATGAAGAGAATGGGCACAGTTAAAAAGGAACGCCCCACAAATTTTACCTACAAATCAGCATGTCATTGGCAGTGCTGAAAACAAACAGGCTAAAGGCAAGAATTTTGCAAAGAGCACAAATGTGTGTTTTGAGCAAACTCAGAACTTGGTATAAACTGAGGTAGCATCTAGGAGACATAGTAGAAAATGATCCAAAAAAGAAAGAAGCCAAATAGACAGGTGTTGTGGTTCATCCAAAGCACCAGTCTCCCCCACCCTGCGCAGCACATTTTGTGGGGAAATCAGTGGAAGGACCCTCAGCTGCTAGAACATGTTCCCATGAAGTCATAGCATAGTAAGTGTAAATAAATAAACAAAAGACCTCGTTACTAACTCACCAAGATGAGAAAAAATATGAACAGGCTAGGTAAGTGAGAGGGAAATACCAATAGAGTCAGGGCTAGAGAGATGTTCAGTGGGGAAGAGCACTCACTGGCTACTATTGGAGAGGATCCTGGTTTGGTTCCCAGAACCCACATGGCAGCTCACAACCCTTTATAGCCCAAGTTCTGGGGGAGCGGATGATTTCCAGCCTCTTCAAGAAGTGCATGCACATGGTGCACATACACACAAACATATACACATATATATGCAGGCAAACACTCATACACGTGAAATAAAAATAATCTCTTTAAAACTATAAAATGAAGACAAAAAATTATAAAACAGGTATTCCAGATCCATGATGCAAGTTTGTATCTAGAATGTATTAATTCTGGTTAATTTTGGTGTATGATATTTTTACTTATTTTTATTTTTATATATAAAGTTTATGAAACATGTATTAGAGAGGTTGAGCAGCAGAACGGTGGTACGTGGTTCATGGTTGCTGATGTAGAGAATACTTGAAGACATAAGACAGAAATGAGACAAACCCACTGTCAGAATTTTCCAAACCTGATAAAAGACTTAACATATGTGGATAACTCTCACGAAGCCCTAATGAAGCTGTACCCAGAGAAGGCATTGTCAGTCTGCTGAAACCTAAAGGCAAGAGGTCTCAAAATCATTCAGGGAAAACAGTGTTACCTGCAGAGTGAGGAAGGTGTCTGACCTCTAAACAGAAACCAGTGCCCAGAAGACACTGAACGACATCTTTAAAGTGCTATGCTAAAAACAAACAAAACAAAACAAACCTGTTGACTGTCCAATGAATCCCTTTTCAGGCATGCAGCAGACCTGCACTCACCTGCAGGGTGTTCCTTAGAGCAATGGGAATCACCTCAGCTGGATGCATGGACTTCAGCAGGAGGGAGGAAACAGGAAGCATGTTTAAAAATGGGCAGATGTTCCCTCTTTATGTTCAGCAGCAGTAATATCCACTGGGACATACACTGGAAACCAAATATACCAGTGACAGCAAAGGCAGTGAGTGAAGTTAAACTGCTCTAATGGTCTCACATTGATTGGGGCATGGGAAAAGTACTCATTGACCATGGTGAATCAAATGTCAATCAAATTTGCATATTTACTGCCTAGAGTCACTACAAAAAGAAAAAAGAAGATAAACAAGTAGAGNATCATGGCCATATGTCCTCTCCCAACCTGCAGCTCCAGTCACTCAAGCCGGTCTTGGGGAAAAGGCATTCCACACAATATCTGACCAGTCCTCAGAAATACAAGAGAAGTCTGAGAAACTGCCACAGCCAGTAGAACAAAGGAGACACACTGATTAAATATAATGCACTATAATCACTAAAAGCACATAAATCTATAGCATTAAACACTAGACTATAGACTATAACAATAGCATGCTAATACAGGTTCATTAATTGTGTTTTATAGTGCCCTACTATGAAATATTACTAATAAGGAAAACTGAGTATAGACTAGATAGGATCTCTGTACTGTCTTGTAACTTTTTGTAAATTTTAAGCTGTTCAAAGTCTAAAATTCATTAAAACACAGCTAATATGGAGAAAGTGACTTGATTGATCGATCAGGAAACAATGAGAAAAGGGGATGAAGATGAGGAACAGCAAACATNAGCATTCAAATTACAAGAGCCGACTAGAATGCTATTTATAAGACTAGTTAAATAGAAAGGTACAAAAATATTGACTGTGGGAAAACAGAAAAAAGAAATGTGTGCATGCACATACACCACACACACACACACACACACACACACACACAATGTAGATCTTTTGCCCAGGAAGAGGAATAGCTAATCTGAAAGGTGAAGTTTAGCAATCAGCAGAACAGAACTGTGGCTTGGGCCTCTGCTCACAGTCTGCCATGAAGAAGCACTGCCTTCTGTTTTCCTCCTCCTGTTTCTTACACTGCAGCAGACACCCTTGTGTGCCCTCTGTGAATGTAAATAAGCCTTTCTGAAGCCAACCTTCTATTCTCCTCCTTCTCTGCCTGTCATGATTTCAGTGATAGAACCCTCACATCCTTCTGAGTCAGCTCTCTCCATGAAGCTGGATGGCTTAACAGTACTGGGAGCCCGGAGTGTGGGCCTAGTTGTACTCTTACTCTGGATGTAGAGTCTAAGATGCCGACTACAGGGGAAGCAAGAAGCCTCTTACTCTCCATTTACCACAAACCTTGCATCTGTAGGCCTGTTACTGATTGTCTTTGCTTAAAAGCAATGCCCATGTCTCACTGGACTAGCAAGCAATTCTTGAATGTAGGAAATATACAGCCTACAAGGTATAGTATATAGGCGCCTAGGTGCATCAAGATACATCTTCATAAAGAATTATCTGAGCTTACCTGCTTCATTTTCAAGTTAGCAAAGCAGTGAGAGCTTTGCCATTAGGCATACCACACAGCCCATCTCCGGGGATACTCTTGACAGTGGTCTGTGTGATGGTGATGTCTAGAATACTTCAGGGCATTGCAGAACTCTCCATATATGGCCACTGTCTATTTTGTCTTTTCTCTAATAATACTTATTTATTAGCTCCCTGGTCCTGAGGAAAGCCTCCCCATTAGGGAAGGTATGTGCCTTCGACAGGGGTGTTCCTTGACCCCCATGCACTGTTATATCACAAAGCATCGTGATAACCTGAACATTTCTATAAAGAAAAAGTAAAGCAATCAGGAACTAACTGCTAAATAAAATGAATTTTAAATGTGTTTATTATAGATAGATGGAAAAGATGTGGCCTGTTACTTCTTAAGCTATTTATTAGTGGAAAATCTACTCACAGTGTAATTAATGACTTGAAAATTGGAATTGCTTTTTAAAGCCTGGGTCACTTTCAACCTGAAACACTCCTGAGACTTCTTATGACACATGCAAAAAATAAGAATACATTATAAAAAATTTGCTGTCCTCTTTCAAAGTGAAAGTTTGAGCTGTTATTTGATATACCACTCATGTTGTTGCCAAAAGCCAACTTCTATTCATGAGCCATCATTTTTTATATGTTTGAATGTGTGTGTGTATGTATGTGTTAAAATTTGAGAGCCAATAAAATCCAAAGAGAGTTTTTACTAATTTTTTCTGGTAGGGTATGATTATATTTGTATAGTTAAAATGGTTTTCAAAAAGCATAAAACAATCAGCTCCTAAGAAATCAGTTTGCAGTCATTTATTACTTAGGAAAAGTAAAATGTTGGCCTCATTTCAATCAATAGAGTGAGCATTTAGCTTAATGACACAGATAAAACACCAAAACCTCCCAGGGTACAAAATCATCAGCATTAAGCCAGAACCTCAGGAATTGGGCTTCCCAAAACAAAACAGCCACAAAATAAGACTGTTAATATGAAACAGAATTTTTAATCTCATCTTGGAAAATTCCAGAATCCTCAACTCCCTTTATTTGAAAAATGCAAGTTTCTTTGTGTGTTTGCATTTATACAGGTTCCCATGTGTGTGGACATGTGGAGGCCAACCTCAAGGGTCCTTTCCTAGGCACCATCCTTCTTGTCCTTTTGAGACCGTCACACTGGGACTACCCATTAGGCTAGACTGCTTGGCCAGCAAGTCCCCGGGTAGACACTTGTCTCTGCCTCCAAGGTGATAGGGACTACAGCACTGTAACCAGCTCTCTACAGGGAGCTCAAACTCCTCTACTCAAGCTTATGCAGCAGCAGCTCAACAACTGACCTATTTCCCCAAACACTGACTTTTAGTTATTTTTCACATGAAGGAACTGAAAAGCTAAAGGCTGTTTCATTGTTTTCTTTTTTGAAGGAAAAAATAACTCTGATTATGTTTCTATTCTTTCATCCTTAGACTTTAAATGAATCCTAGTGCCTTAGGTATATCTCAAGCCAATTATTAACTTAAAATCTCTGGAGATGAATCTCATCTTCTTTAGGTTTCTCTTGCTGTTGCAAAACAGCAAGATCTAAAGCAACTTGGGGAGGAAATGGTTTATTACACTTCCAGGTAACAGTTCATCCCTGGAGGGGAAGTCAGGGCAAAAACTCAAGCAGGCCAGGAACTTGGAGACAGGAAGATACAGAGGCAGGGGAAGGGTGCTGCTTATTGGTCTGCTTGCATGGCTTGCTGGGCTTGCTTTCTTATGCCATCCAGGACACCTGCCTAGGGGTAGAACCACCCCACAGTGAGCAGAGCCTTTTCACATCAATCATTAATCAAGGAAATGTCCCACAGGATTTCTCACCAGCCATCTTATGAAGGCATTTTCTTAGTTGAGGTTTCTGCCTCTCAGATAACTCTAGCTTGTGCAAGCTGAAAAAAAAACTTAGCCAGCACAGGTCTCCAAATCAGTATTGTTTAAAGCTCCCTGAGTGATTCCAGTGGTCAGGCAGTGCAGCAGGGTTGGCATACACTACTCCACAAGTATGCAGGACTTGGGAGTATCCAACAGAAAAGAATTGTGGAGTCAGAATGGAAAAGGACCTTGAGAGTTCCTTTTTTAATCCTCTGACTTTTGGATGGTAACATGAATTATTATGAAGAATCAAATTCATCAGCAGGAATGTGATGTTATTTATAAAGAGGTCAACAGTGACTTATCTTACGTGAAAATGGTACTAACTCTGTACTGCTCTAGAGGCACACTGTAGTGGCACTTTATAGTATATGACAGTTTTCCATTTGTTTCAGTTAGAAAATAGGAATTTAATTAAAACTGCAGTACAAATTTGAGAAATTTGTAAATAATTTCCCAAATTACAGTTTAGTGCATGCATATACTGAAAACACCACACTGGAAGAAAATTTCATGGTATTTGAGGACCGTAAGTTCATTATGACTATCAGCAATATTATGTCTAAGTTGTTAATTTTACTCTTTCTTGTTTGTATGAAACATCATATTTTTGTGTATTTTTAAGTTTTGAATTTTTTGCATTTTTATTAAACATAGTCTTTGACCATTTCATACATGTATGTACATAATACATTCTGATTGCTTTGACTCCCTATCCCCTCATACCTTTCTCACCCTTGTTAACCCTTTTATCTCTCTACGAGTCTCTCTCCCACTTTTCGGCTTGTTTTGTGACCCACTGAGTTTAACCAGTGACATCCACATAAGCATGGGATGGAGCCTTCCACTGGGGCATAGGAGACTCACCAGTGGATTTATCACTGAAAGTCCTAACTCTGCCTCCAGCATCCATCCACACCCAACAGTGTCCCGTGATCTCCCAGCCCACCATGTTGACAGAATGATGGCAGGCCTTGTATAAGTAGGCTCAACAGCCCAGCTGCTGTGAGCTCATGACTGCATTTGCCATCGCATGTCCAGAAGATAGCAGAAAAGGGGGTAGAAAGATCTATGTATCAGCCAGATGATATGAGGAAGCGTGTGAAATGCTGTCTTCAGTACAAACATTACACTCTTGAAATCCATAGTAAAGAACAAAGTGTGTTAATAAATGGCTATTAAGGTAGTCACAGAAGAGAAAAAGAAGTGCCCAAAAGAAAAGAAACAAGTGTCTCAAGGAAAGGGAAGTCTCAACTTCATTCCTTGGAAGATGTGAGAAATGCACACACCTGAAGATGCTTGTGCATTTCAGATCATTATGCAGCTAATGGAGCAGCTAACATGATTTACACTGCAGTGCTACAGCTGTTCCCTTTGATTCTACAGTGCCAGTGACATTGACTTCTGGACTAAAGCAGAATACTAAAGGAGTACTATACTCACAAATTTCAACACCTATTATAGTATGAGTTTATTAAATTTTACAGGGTAGTATGAAAATGTTTTAAAATTCACAGTATCATTTCTCAGTGAAACTCATAAACAACTAAACACTTTAAAATT